>JAJPUD010007863.1:54466-65976 GCA_023553655.1 Myrmecobius fasciatus | reverse complement strand
ATATATATATATATATATATATATATATATATATATATATATATATATAAACACATGCTTAACTGCAGCTTGCTTGGGAGAAGTGGGGGGATGAAAGGCAAAGAAGAATGAAGTAAAAAGTACACAGTGGAGAACAAAAGAATGATCTACAAGAAAGCAAAGAAAAGGAGATGGATAGTCATGAATATAATTTCTTCTATTACTATATATGTTTTCTTGAAATGGATATTTATTACATCATATCATATATCTCATGTTCTGCTGGGCATATGACATTGTTTTGCTTTTTAATTTTCCTTTTCTGTATTTATTTTTCTATTTTATTTTTTCTAATATTAAAAAATAAGAGGGGCAGCTACATGGCCTCAGCTCTGGTCAGAAAGATCTGAGTTCAAATCTGACCTCAGACACTTAATACTTACGACTTGTGGGACCATGGACAAATCACTTAACCCCAATTGCCTTGCAAATAAATAAATAAATGAAATATAAATAAAATATATTTTTCTTTCCATTGCTTGTTTATGCATTACAGGGCAACATTACTCAATATCTTCTGATCTCCTTCCTAAAATTGCTCAGAAATTTAATGTTCTAAGCCAAAGTTGTCCATTACTTCCACAATTTTCCTATTGGCAGGAAAATCCAATGTTTGTTGACTAAGGAGATTTTCTTAGTTACTTTTGATCTCCTCACTATAACAATTGACTTATTCCAGGTAAATTCTGTATAAAATTGTCATACTTAGTATTGATGTCCTTTTTTTCCCCATCCATTCTAATTTTGGGCCTCAATAACTCTTAAAAGTAGGTCAAAATGAAAATATAAACCATAAATTATTATCATTTCCCCCTGACTTTGATCTTTGTTTTAATCAATATGAAGTTTAATTGTATGCAGCTAGATGATTCAGAAATGATTCCTACATCAATAACTAACTAATCATTTAGCCATCCCTCTCTCCTTTGTGTGTGTGTGTGTGTGTGTGTGTGTGTGTGTGTGTGTGTGTGTGTGATTTTATCTATTAGTACTCTTTAAGAAAGTATTTGTGATGTATGAATATGGATCTTATATTTGGGCTATAAATCATTGGCTTTGTTTAATTCCCATCTTCCTAACCTTATATTCTAACATATTTTTACTCTTTGCCATTGGTCACCATCACATTGAAGTCAATAAGCAGCAAGGAAAAAATATTGATTTAATCTTGAGTGTCTTCAAATACCTTTACAACTCTTTATATACTACAATAGATGATTTAAATCATAATTATCTTTATAACTCTTTTTTTCAAATGCTTATCACAAGCAGTTCAATAAGAGATGAACTACAGAGGAGCTTCTTACCTTATACAAAAAGCCTTTCCCAAATTTTCCTTAATGCTAAGATTATCTCCAAACCCTTTTGTATACACCTTATTCATACATAATTGTTTACATGTTATTTCTTACTCCCCATTATATTGTGAAATCATTGAGTGTAGGATCTTTTTTTGGGGGGGTTGTGTCTTTCTTTGTATCCCCAATACTTAAGCACAGTGTCTTGTTCACAGTAAATGTTTGTTGACTGACAGACAGGATTGGCAGTCATTTTTCATTTTTTTTCATTTCATGGGATGGTAAGGACAAAGAATTCATGATCAAGTGGCCAACCTATTTGCAGATGATAACCATCTCTCTAATCTGGCTGGTGCTTAGAATGCAAATTCCCTATGTTATTTATATCATATTGTAATCCTCATTTATAAAAAGGCATGTGATACATTTAAACATTAGAATTATATCAAGTCAAAGACATTTCTTTGTTGTCTGAAAAAGATAGTACATAAAATTTCAATTTTTTTCAATTATTTTAGAAAGCCCTTAAAACTGACAGTAGGCGCATTTAAAAAGGTATAATTATAAAAGAAAAAAAAAGAATGTTTAAAAATAAAAGTTCACCTATGAGAGCAAGTGATAATAAAATATTGCAGGTAGCTCCTTGATCAAAAATTGCCACTTCATATTCAGAGGCAGAGAAAGTGACAAGACAAAATACTTCTATGGTAAACACATCAGATTTATCACTATCGATATTGTTTACAACTTCAGAGAAAATAGCAACACTGCAAGAGAAGAAGGAGAAAATAGACCAGTAAAAGGCTCCTAGATTCATTTCAGAAGCTTGGGTTCTTTAGTAGTCTTTGCTTCTCTATTTCTTTTTCAAAAACTCTATTCAATGTTTAGTCACAAATCACTCAGCAGCCATGAAAACCAAACATCCTGAACTCCACCAACCTGAGAAAGATCCTTGCAGATCTGACAGAATAAGAAATCAAAGGACTCCACTTAGCTAAATGCTACTTGCCTTCTCCTTTAGAAGTTATTACACTGATAGGCTTTATGCCTCTGGGAAACTTTGCAGAGTGACTGACTGAACCTTTCCCCCTTAATGTATAAAATCTATGTCAAAGAATAAAGGTTCTCCTCAGCCAGTCCTCAGATTTCCTCACTCCATTCACATGTTTTTCAGCATCTTTATTTAACCTTTTTCCAGATGATGGCAGCTTCAAAAGCCAGAGTGCCACAAAATAAGGACAGTAGCACCCTGAAACTGACTGTGGAATCTCTTCCAGAACACTTAAACAAGGGATAGAAAAGAGAAATCAGCCTTTCTAAAATATACCAACTCTAGAGAGGACAGAACTTGCCTCCATTATTATGTAGAGTACCTAGCAGAGTTCCAAAAACAATATATTAATTATTTCAATATATTGGGATCATATTATGTACTTCTTTGGATCACTAAATCATAGATTATTTAGTAGCTAAAAGAAAAAGTGAATACCATACTCATAGAGGTATTCTAGGTAACCAGAAAGAAAAAATAATAACATCTTGTGACAATCAATCACCAAATATTTATCAAGCCCTCAATATGTGACAGGCATGTTTTTCCCAAGACCAATTAGAATTAATGTAGCATTCAAAAAATCCTATCTGGCTTCTTGATGTTCCTCAGACATTATGTTTCCTCTTCTTACTCTTTACTTTTTTTTCACTGGCTATCTCCCGTACCTGGAATTCTCTCTCTCTTCATTTTCTAGTGCTTGCCTCTGAAATTTCCAAAGAACTAAGTGCAAATTCCATTTTTTGCCAAAGACATTTCATGGTCTTACCTACTACAAGTGTCTTTCCTCTGAAATTGCTTAGCTCAGTGCCTAGAATGCAGAAAGACCTTAACAAATGCTTGTGAATCAATAGACTTTCTAATAGAGAAGATGACCATACGTATGTGTTGATGAAAACAATTCTGTCTGTCTATATACTCTCATTTGGTTCTCTCAACAGCTGCCTGTTGGTAACTTCATGGGTTTAACTATCACTTCTATGTAAATTATACACACACATGTGTATACATGTACAACAACAACTAATATTTATGTAACTCTTACTATGTGCCAGGCACTTCACTAAGTATTTTACAATTATTATCTCAACAATCCTGGGAGGAAAGTGATGTTATTTTCAACATTTACAAATAAGGATACTGGAACAAATAGGTGTTAAGTTACTTGCTCAGGATCACACAGCTAGTAATACCTGAAGTTGGATATGTATGTATGGATTCCAGTAGGAAAACTCCAAGGAATATTTTTGGAAAACTCCAGAACTATAATCTCAAGGAAAAAATACTGCAAGCTACTAGGAAAAACAATTCAAAAATCAAAGAGCAACAGTCAGGATTACCCCGGATCTGGCAGCTTCTACAATAAGGGATTAGAAGGTCTGGAATACCAAATTCCAGAAGGCAAGATATCTGGGGTTACAACCAAGAAGTGACTACTCAAAGAGACTGAGCACTATCTTTCATGTGAGGACATGGATCGTCAATAAAATAAGAGGCTTTCAATCATTTCTATTGAAAAAACAAGGACCAGACAGAAAATTTAATCTTCAAACACAGGACTCAAGAGAAACATAGAACAGTAAATAGGGAAAAATCTTTATTATTTAAAGTTTAAACTGTTTATATCCCTAGATGACAAAATGATGCTTATAACTCTTGAGAACTTTAGTCTTTTGTTGGGGCAGTTAGAGGGAATATCCATGGATGGAGAATGTGGGTATGAATTGACTTGGATGTGAAGATATCAAAGAAAAAGATGTTGAGGGGTCGGGAAAGAATTGTTATGAGAGAAAAGGAAAGGAGAGGTAAAATGGGATAAATTAGATCACATGAAGAGATGCAAAAGACCTATTACAATTGACTGAAAGAAAGAAGAGTGATGAGCATTTTATAAAGCTTAATCTCATCAATTTTGGCTCAAAGAGAGAGTAATATATTAACTCAGTTGGGGAGAGAAATTTATTTTACTCTATAAGGAAATAGGAGAAAGGGGAAAGAAGAGGGAGCAGTTAAATAGAAGGGAGGGCAGAAACACTAGAAGAAAGGGGTAAAAGAAAAGAGGAGGAATGATAGAAAGTGGGGTAGGTTAAAAACAAAACTCTACTAAGGGGAGACGATGAAAAGAGAGAACAAAAGTATATAGAAGGGAGAAAATAGGATGGAAGGAAATTCAGAGCTGATAATCATTCATGTGATTCATATGAATATGATTAGATGAACTCTATCATAAAATATGTGAAAAATATAGTGAATTAAAATGAGAATCATACAATATGTTTCTTAGAAGAAACATATTTGAAAAACAGAGATTTATACTGAAAAAAGGGAAAAGCTTGGAGCAGAATTTATTATGCTTTAGTCAAAGCTAAAAAAAAGGGCAGGGATAGCAGTTCTGATCTCAGATAGATCAAAAGCAAAAGTAGATTTAATTAAAAGAGATAAGGAAGGAAACTGCATCTTATTAAATGGTACCATAGAAAATGAAGTGATAGTGACACTAAAGGTATATGCACAGGTAGTACTGCATCCTAATTCTTACAGTAGAAGTTAAACCAGTTACCGGAAGAAAAACACAGAAAAACCATACTATTGGGGGACCTCAAATTCCTCCTCTCAGAATTAGATAAATTTAGCCACAAATTAAAGAAAAAAACAACCAGGGAGTTAATAGAATTTTAGAAAATTTAGATATGATAGACCTCTGGAGAAAACTGAATAGGGATAGAAAGGAATATACATATTTTCAGCAGTACATGGAAGCTACACAAAATTTGACCATTTATTAGGACATAAAAAGTCACAACCAAATGTAGAAAAGCAGAAATAGTAAATGCTTCTTTTTAGACAATGATTCAATAAAATTGCATTTAATAAAAGGTCAGGGAAGGAATAAATTAAAAGCCCCCAATTAAATACCAAACTAGAAATTCTGAAAATCAAAGGAACTATTAATAACATTGAAAGTAAGAAAATTTTGAACTGATTAAACTAAGAGTTCATTTTATGAAAAAAAAAAAACAACAACATAATAGATAAACTTTTGGTTAATTTGATTAGAAAAAGAAAAAAAAAACCCCAAATTACCAGCATCAAAAATGAAAAGGGTGAGCTTACCATCAATGAAGAAGAAATTAAAGCAATAATTTAGAAGCTACTTTGCCCAAATGTATGCCAACCAATTTGACAATTTAATTGAAATGGATGAATATTTACAAAAAATATAAATTTCTCAGATTAAAAGAAAAGGAAATAAATTACTTAAATAGTCTCATTTTAGAAAAAAGAAATTGAACAAGTCATCAATGAATTCCATAAGAAAAAGTCTCCAGCGTTAGATGAATTCACAAGTGAATTCCAGTAAACCTATAAAGACCAATTAATTCCAATACTATGTAAACTATTTGGAAAGATAGGTAAAAAAGAATTACTGCCAAATTTTTTCTATGACACAAATATGTTGCTGATATGTGAACCAGAAAGAATCAAAATAGAGAAAGAAAATTACAGACCAATCTCCCTAATGAAGATTGCTGCAAAAATTTTAAATAAAACATTAGCAAAGAGATAGCAAGGGGGCGGAGCCAAGATGGCGAACTGCGGACAGCTTTCTCTGTGACCTCCTCCGACATTCCCTCAAACCCAGACAAAGTAAGCCTTCCAACTGGTTTCTGAGTGAGGGCCTCCCAAAGCATTTGGACTACAACGCACTTCTATAAAAGATCTACCATGAAAGAACTCCGAAGAAGGTTAACCTCAGGGGAAATCGGCCGCTAGTCCCGCTCAGACTCCAGCCGGGGCGGAAGTCAGGGCTGCGATAGAGGGGCGGATTTTGGGCACCCAGGAAGCCCCTGGGAGATGCCTGGGCCACTTTGCTCTGCTTGCGGGCAGGTGCTTTGGCAGATCTGCCTTTGGAAAAGGGTGGATCGAGACCAGCTGAAAAGTGGTCCTAGTGCGAATCTAGCCCGACCAGCCTCAGACCGGAAGTCAACTCAGCAAACTGCCCCAGGGCAAATACAAATCGTTGCAGTTTTCTCTGGTTTTGACCAATATCCCAACTTTAAATCATGAGCAAGAAGCAGAAGAGAGCTCTCACCATAGAAAGCTTTTACGGAGAAAAAATAGAACAGTCCCCAGATCCTGACATTATGAAAACAATCCCAGATGAAGCCACAAAGGCAGACTTAAGTTGGTCTCCCTTTCAGAAGGCTTACCTGGATGATTGCATTAAGAATCTCAAAAGAGAGCTAGAAGAAGAATGGGGAAATAAATTGAGATCAGGGCAACAGAAATATCAAAAACTGGAAAATAGGACTGGTGAATTGGAAAAAGAAAACAGTTCACTGAAAAACAAAATTGGTGAATTGGAAAAAAATCACCAATTCACTGGAAAATAAAAATGGTGAACTGAAAATCAAAATTGGTGAATTGGAAAAAGACAACAATTCACTGAAAAACAAAATTGGTGAATTGGAAAAAGACAACAATTCACTGAAAAATAAAACTGGCAAAATGGAAAAAGAATGCATTGAATCCAGAAATTCAATTGGCCAGCTACAAAAGGAGCTAAAAAAGATAACTGAAGGAAATAATACTTTAAAAATTAAAATTGAACAAATAGAAGTAAATGACTCAATAAGAGATAGCAAGAAGTCTTAAGCAAGATATATACTATGACCAAGTGGGATTTATCCCAGGAATGCAGGGCTGGTTCAATATCAGGAAAATTATTGTCATAATTGGCCACATAAATAACAAAAATAACAGAAATGATATAATAATCTCTATAGATATTAAAAGTTTTTGACAAAACACAGCACTCATTGCTATTAAAAACACTACAGATCATAGAAATAAATGGCATTTTTCTCAAAATGACAAGCAGTGTCTAAAAGTAACACCAAACATTATTTATAATAGAGAGAAGCTGGATGCATTACCAATAAGATTAAGAGTGAAAGAAGGATGTCCATTATCACCACAATTATTCAATATTGTACTAGAAATATTGACTTTAACAATCAGAAAAGAAAAAGAAATTAAAGGAATTAGGATAGGAAATAAGGAAATAAATCTATCACTCCTTGAAGATAATATGCTGGTGTACTTAGATAATCCTAGAGAATCATCCAAAAACCTACTTAAAACAATTAACAGCTTTAGCAATATATATATATACATATAAATTAAAATTTTAAAAATATACAAAATATAAAAATAAGTCCATATAAATCACCAACATTTTTATATATTACTTACAAAACCCAGCAGCAAGAGAAAGTAAAATAAATTCCAGTTAAAATAACTATGGACTAAACAAAATATTTGAGTGTCTACCTGCCAAGACAAATCCAGGAACTATATGAACACAATTACAAAATATTTTTCTCACAAATAAAGTCAGATCTAATCAACTGGAAAAATATTAACCAGTCATAAGTAGGCTGGGTTAACCTAATGAAAAGGACAATTCTATCTAAATTTTTCTACTTGTTCAGTGCCATAGCAATCAAACCACAAAAAAAAAAATAGTGTTTTATAAAGCTAGAAAAAATCATGACAAAATGTATCTGGAAGAACAAAAGGCCATGAATATCAAGGAGATTAATGAAAAAAAAAATACAAAGGAAGTTGGCCTAGCAGCACCAGATCTAATAAGTCAAACCTAATAAAGCAGTCATCAGAAAAATATGGTACTGGCTAATAAATAGAATGGTGGATCAGTGAAATACATTAGACCTATGACACATTAGTCAATGACCAAAATAATCTAGCGCTTGAAATACACCAAAACTTCAGTTTTTGATTTAAGAACATACTATTTTTACAAAAATTGCTTGTAAAGCTGGAAAATAATGTTAGATTTACATTATATTAAAAAGGTTTTGTTCAAACAAAATCAGTATAGCCAAGATCAGAGAGGAAGCATAAAACTAGCGAAAAAAGTTTTGCAGCCAGTATTTCTGATAAAGGTCTCATTACTAAAATATACAAAGAAATGTGTCAAATGTATAAGAATAAAAGTCATTTCTCAATTGATAAATAATCACTGAATATATATTTCTTCAGGTGAAGAAATTAAAGCTAACTATAGTCACATGAAAAAATGATCTAAATCACTGTTGATTAGAGAAATGCAAATTAAAATAGCACTGAGGTACTCCTCACACCTCTCAGATTAGGTAGGATGACAAATAAACTTAATGAAAAATGTTGGAGGGGATATGGGAAAACTGGGACTACTAATGCATTGTTGATGGTGTTGTGAACTGATCCAACCATTCTGGAGAGCAATTTGGAACTACTGTCCAAAGGACTATAAAAATGTATGCCTTTTGATTCAACAGTGTCATTTTTAGATCTATATCCCAAAGAAATCATATAAAAGGGGAAAGGACCCACATGTACAAAAATGTTTGTAACAGCACTTTTTCTGTGGCAAAGAATTTGAAAATGAATAGATGCCCATCAATTGGAAAGTGGCTGAATAAATTATGGCATATGAAAATAACAGAATATTATTGTTCTATAAATTCTGGCGAACAAGCTGATTTTAGAAAGGCCTACAAATATTTACATGTACTGATGCAGAACAAAACAAGCAGAAGCAGGCATACATTGTACAAAGTAATAGCAAGGTTGTGCAGTGATCAATCATGAAAGACTTTGTTCTTTTCAGTAGTTCAGTGATCCAAGACAATTCCAATAAACTTTTGATGGAAAACTCCATCTACATACAGAATAAGAACTATGGATACTGAATGCAAAGTAATACATGCTATGTTCACTTTTTCCCCCTTCTGTTTTACTTTTCTGTCCTAGTTTCATTTTTGTTCTGATTTTTCTTTTCCAACATGATCCGTAAGGAAGTATGTAAAAAAAAAAATTGAATCTACATCTATAACCAAAACACAAAAAAAGAAAGCATTTGAACTGTCAAAAAAGATATTTTGCATCAAATAAACATAGACTTGGAACTTGCTTTCACCTAAGTTTCAAATTACGCAACATAGTTCATTTGTAAAAATGTAAATGGGGATTTTGTCATCATCAATACATTGAATGTGTACTAAAGTTCTCAGGTACATTATATTTCAGAGGTAGGGGAAAAGATGGAAAATCTGGAATGTATTCAAACAGCTCAGAGAACAGAGGCAAAATTGGTCTTCCTGTGGATTCATTCTTTTTCTGTATTCTCTTTTCTCACTCTTGTGTCAAGTACTCCAGGTCATTTTCTTTGCATAGGATCACAGATTAATAACTAAAAGGGACCCTAGAGGTAATCTAGTGTAAAAATAAGACATAGTCCCAGATGTCAAAGATCTCTCAATGTAATTGAGGAAATACAATCCAGAAAGTTATTAAGGTTTAATGGGTCACAACCCTCAGATGCATTTTCTTTGTACTTGTTTGTCTTCCTTTGTAGAAGAGAAGCAGTGATATCAGAAAGGTGATGTCTTGACTTGAAGTGAATTCTACTTAAATGAGGCAGAGCTGTGCAACTAACCCTACTCACTACTCCAAAGTCATCAGAGGTCCAGAGCTAAGGTATAGGTCAGAATGGCTGATCAAGATCCAAGAGGCAGTGAAATAACTTGAGCTTTTTAAGCCCTTTCCCAGGTTTCAGTTTGTCCAAAGCAATACCAATTCAGTAGTTAAAGGCTAGGTAAGAATTGAGGCAAAAGATGGCCTAGTTTGCCTTCACAACAATGAACTATCAAGAAGAGGAAGTGTGTGATTTTTAACTATCTCCCCAATATATGTCTAAGCATTATGTCTGGGTTACAGAGCCCTTCTTGGTGGCCTCCAGATCCTCACACATACTGCTAATTTAACATGAGGTCCACTTGGATACTTTAATACCCAAACTTTGTTATAAGGGGAAGAAGTAGCTGTTTATCCTTAGGTAAAAAGTAAAATAGTCCTAACTTAACAATGTTGAGATTAGAATAGTAAATACATTTTGTGCACATTTTAAATATATCACTATCCCTCTAACTGTGATAAATAGTACTTATGTTCAAAATCCTAGTCTAATTTTTTTAGAGTCCTGAATTATTGGAGAATATTTAAACTTTTCTAAAACTTGGAAGTGCTTAAGAATTCAGGTTTTTTCCTCTAGCTCCATTCAGTCTTACTAAACAGTGGTATGGAATCAGGCCTTTCATCTGATTCAGTGATGAAGATTCATGAAAAAATTAGACCAAGAAATTATCACATTTTGGCTAACCACACACATTTTATACATATACAAGCACTTACTTTTATTAAATTGAGCACAAATGCAAAGTTTTGAAATTCGAAGTGTATATATTTAAAAACCAGGGAATTACAACAGTACTAATTTATGGAAACATTTGTTATCTCATTAAAGGTTCAGAAGCATTCAGAAAAAAATAGGTTTGCCAGTACAGCAGAACAGCTGACAAAAATAAAGGGGACTGATCAAGCTTTACATGTTTTTGTGCTGTTGTAATTCTTTTAGAGCTATATAGCAGGGCTATTGATTATGGAAAGTTACTCAGGAACAAAAAGCTTTTTGCTCATGAACAGATGCCTTTGCTAGTCAAACCCTACATATGTATTATTAATAGAGTTCCCCGGCTGCACAGAGCCCTTTGTGGTACACTATGCAACAACCAGGGAACAAAATCTTCAGCCTAAAAGACTTACAATAAAGTGGTACAACGGGGATTCATGAAATGATATACTCTGGTAACATACGGACAAAGTAAGGGGAAGGAAAAAAAATGGGATTGGCTTCTGAGAGTAGAAACAAGGCCTGGATTCTTTTAATTGACAATTGTTAAAGAGAGGTGGGGACCACTGGTGAATACTGGTTACCAAGAAACTATCTTTCTCTGCTGTGACATCTGAAGCATATTCCCTTGAGGCCTTCAGATCTTAACTACCAACTTCCTCCAGTCCTCAACATTTCAGCAACACTGCTTTACTGAAATAGTCACAAGTATCCCAGAGCTAGAGGTAGGCACACAAACCACATTGCTGTAACCATGTATGGTTTCAGATTTAAATTATTTATTCCCTCACCTGTCCATTTTGATCCTTCTCTTTGAATCCCAGAACATAGATACTCATTTCTCATGAAATCAGACACATGATGC
>JAJPUD010007863.1:29262-54456 GCA_023553655.1 Myrmecobius fasciatus | reverse complement strand
ATGCTGCAGAGAAGTCAAGAGGGTGAGAACCAAGAAAAGGTCATTTGATTTGTCAATTAAGAGACTATTGCTAACTTTGTAGAGGGCAGTTTCAGTTGAATAGTATAACCACAAACAAGGTTGGAAAGTATTGAAGGATGAGTGTGTGTGGGGTGAGGGGAATGGAGGTAATGAATATAGCCAGGGTTTGGATTTTTTTTTAATTATTTGTCTTAAATAGGAGTTATTCTAAGGAAGGATTATATATATATATATATATATAATATAATATAAACATATACACATATATTGTAGTATGATAACCGGAAAGGATTATACTATAAGATATTAAAAACAGGGTCATATTGGTAGGCAATCAGTAGACATAGATGGATTAAAAATAGGGATAGTGATTGGCTGGATGGGAAAGAAGTGGGAAGGAGTAAGATCAATTGGCTAGTCTCTTCATCTAAGACTAAAGAGAGAATGCAGGATTATTTCAAGGGCTGGTTAGGTGAAGAGGAGAGAAGGTATTCAGAATATGGGTCTCTGTTTTCTTAGTACAGGTACTATACTCTCAGGACTGGTGAAAACAGCAAGCTAAATTGTGAGTCATCTGCTAAACCATCAATCATTCACTGAACCAGGGACTCACTGGGCATGCTCATAAACTAATGCTAGCTTCCCTCTTGTACACTGAGCTTTCTGTATCAGCTATTCTCTTCAGATGTGAGACCTCCACCCTAGCAATTATGTGGCATAGAAATAGCGATTTAATGTGCTCATATAACTCTTGGGTTTATATATACTAGGAATATGTGCTCCTAAAATCTATTCAGAATTTCCCTTAAAGTATGATCTTATTATCTCCTGATTCCTCGAAACCCTAACCAGAAATTTCCCATAGGTAGTACTAACTTGGATTATATAGCAATGCACCACACCATTTTGTAAGGTATTTCATTATAGAATTACCATAACTAAGATTTTTCACAAACGAAAGATAAAGACAAGCTAAATATATTTTGTATTTCATTTCCAAAAAATGCCACCACAATCACACACACAGAAAGAGAGAGAGAGACAGAGACAGAGAGAGACAGAGAGATAGAGAGACAGAGAGACAGAGAGAGAGAGAGAGAGAAAGAGAGAGGGAGGGAGAGAGACACAGACAGAAAGAGAAACAGACAGAGACAAAGAGAGAGACAGAGAGAGACACACACACAGAGACAGAGAGAGAGACAGAGAAAGAGACAGAGACAGAGAGAGACACAGAGACAGAGAGAGAAAGAGACAGAGGCAGAGAGACAGAGAGAGAGAAACAGACAGAGACAAAGAGAGAGAGACAGAGAGAGAGACAGAGAGACAGAGAGAGACAGAGAAAGAGACAGAGACAGAGAGACACAGAGAGAGACAGAGAGAGAAAGAGAGAGACAGAGGCAGAGAGACAGAGACAGAGACAGAGAGACACACAGAGAGAGAAACAGACAGAGACACACAGAGAGAGAGAAACAGACAGAGACAGAGAGAGACACACACAGAGAGAAACAGAGACAAAGAGAGAGACAGAGAGAGACAGAGAAACAGACAGAGACAAAGAGAGAGAGACAGAGAGAGAAAGAAACAGACAGAGACAGAGAGAGAGACAAACAGAGAGAGAAACAGAGACAAAGGGAGAGAGACAGAGAGACAAAGAGAGAGACAGAGACAGAGAATCAGAGAGAGAGACACAGAGACAAAGGGAGAGAGACAGAGAGACAAAGAGAGAGACAGAGACAGAGAATCAGAGAGAGAGACACAGAGACAGAGAGAGAGAGACAGAGAGAGAGAGAGAAAATTGTTAAAGGTGGAAACAGTTTTAAGCTTTAACTGGACAAGCCATATCTAGGAGGAATCAAGGAAAAAGAAAGCTATGGTTAGACATTCCCCTCCCCCCAGCTCCATAAGAATGGATCAATGTAGAAAGAATTAAGTCGGGTAAATGAAAGGAAGAATGGTCTAGGGCAGAGTAGATGGGAGTGGGAAGGAAAAAAAAAAGAAAAAAAATTATATAACTTTATTGTATATTTAAAAAGGAATAGCAAATTACACATAACCATTCCACAGTTTCATATGCATTCCTTTTTTATTCTGTTATATTATGGAAAAGTTTGTTTAATTTCATAAGTTAAAAATAAAACAAATATTTTTTAAATTCTCCACTTATTTGATTATCAAATCAGAAGTGTTCAGATTTAATTTTTCATACTTAGTTACACACTAACAATCAATAAAATCAAAGATAAAAGAAGTCAAAATGTAGATATGAAAGAATTCTGCATGAATATGTATGTGTGTATGTGTGTGTATACAGATAAATATATTTGTACAGGAGCCTTAAGGTAAATTAAAAGATAGGTCTAGTTACATTGATTCAGCCTTATGCTTTCCAGAGGGATAAAGTAATTGTAAGCTTTGTTATAAATTAAAAAAAAAAAAGAATGAAGGGAATTACAATAAAATTTTCATTTGTCTAAAAAAAAGGGAAAAAAAAAACACTGGAGAAACTCTTCAAAGTCATTCTCACCAACAGGTACAAGAGGCTCTCAGAAAAGATCAACATAATAATCCCTGGGCTGTCACAAGCCTTGGACACTGTTTCTGTCACTCAACTTGACTCAAAGTCAAGCCAGATGAAAGTTCTGAAGTGGTCTCAATGTCTGTCCATTCCTCAAATTTTGGAAAGTCCCATACATTCCTACCTATCTTTAAATAGGGAACCTCTTCTCCTCACTCTTCTTTTTATTTGTTTTTTCCTATAGGTCCTTACAGTCTCAAGATCAGAGTAAAATTCCAGGAGATATGAAAGAAGGAAAATTATTTCTGAAACCCCAAGAGTTTATCTCTTACATCTTCATTTTCTTATAAGAGCTGTGTCCCAAACTGTGCTAAATCAGTAAAATTTTAGGCAAGTTAATCATCTTTCAGAATCAGATAAAAAAATTTCAGATATGATGGTGAGATGAAGCCTATTTGTACATAGGAATGGAGGAGCAAGCAATATAGTGAGAGGTTTGGGGAGTGGGAAGAGAAAGATGATGTCCTTATTGTAATAAGGAAAAAAGAAGAAATTAGAGTACATAAATCAGAAGTGGTACCAGTTGACAGAGTTTTGGGTCTTTAACCAATTCCATTGAGCATCATTATAGTGGAAAAATAAGTGATTGAGGTAATTGAGATGGCAATAGAGTAATAGGGAATGGGGTTCAAGAATAATGGACAGTGTAGAGTCACCCTAATTAAGTAAAGAGTTGAGATTGTAATGAGAGGAATGTGAAATCAAAAAACAAGTGATAATAACAGAGTATCAAGGGTCAGAGAAATGGCAAGTCATAGAAGTTGAAAGAACAAGGCATAAAGATAGAATTAACAATAGGGGGTTATGATCAGAAAGGAATTTCAGAGTTCTTGATCTCAGATGTGATGGTGAGATCAAGCTTATTTGTGTGTAGCCGAGGTCAAGAGGAGGAGAAGGTCTTTGGAATAGAGCAGACTGAGGACCTGGGAGATTAAGCTATTTGAGCAAATTTCAACATCAATATGTCGAATTCAGTACTCTAATATAAGAGCAAAAGCTGAGTCAAGCACTTATCTCTTTGAGAAATAAAAGGAAGAGAATGAACATATGAAAGGAGTAGAACCTATTTCTTATCTCCTAGTTCTTCCTTGCAATCTCCTTCCCTTCTCTTCCTTCTCCTCTTCCTCTTCCTCCTCCTGCTCTTGATTATTTTGACCATAAGTTCTTCAAAGGCCAGGACAATAACATATTTGTCTTTGTATGTAAAATAGCTGGTTCTCCCAATCTAACTGAAATAATTTTTTGACCCTGAGAAAATTACTTATTCTTTCTGAATATGTTTCATCTTCTAAAAAAGAAGTAACAGAATAGTAGGAGAGATTGGATTATCTCAATGGTTTCTTTCAGTTCTAAATGTCTGATCCTGTCATCCTGTTAGGGTCAGAAAAGGGGAGACCCAAAAGTTTGGGGTCCCAAACTAGTGTCTAGAGGTGTCTCAAAAGAATTCACAAGCTTGAACCCATCTTCTAGTTAAGGGGCAAAGTTTATTGAAAGTAATGGTAACACCATTACAAAGTAGACTGAATTGTAAGGGAATTCAGTAAAGAAACAGAAGCAAAGAGAGACATTTTATCCAACTTCTACCATAGATATGATAATTCTATGGCCCAAGGGTAGGGCTGGGGAGTAGTCTCCAGATTGAGGGGTGGTCTCCAAAATTTGATTATCGCTGACCAGATCATTAGTCAGCAATGAACTGAGAAATAGTCTATTCAGAATCAGATTGGGCATGGGAGTTTCCTGAAGCAACTCCAAAACCAAAAGACCCAGGATTTCCTGACTCATTGCCAGAACAGAAGCCCCCCACTAAAATCAGGGAAACAAAAAAACATAAATCAATCCTACTGAATACCTCGAAGTCCCCCACTCACTAAATACACACAAACACAAAAATCTTTATACATCTTAGCATGGTGTTTGCATACTGTCCATACTCGAGAATGCTTAATAAATTTGAATTTACTCATTTTTTTCCTCTGCCTCTTTATCTGTCTTTAGTATTCATTCAAAAAAATCAAGGAATGCTCAGAGCACTCTCAAAAAAAGAAATTATATCTGGAAAAATCTGACATCAAGTTCAATGCCTCAAGCAGATATTAGGAAATAGTGGTTTGTCACAGGGAGTTGTTTTAAGAACAAATCAAAGCATTCTGCAGGAGACACACAAATATACCTCAATGTGACTTTCCTCAGATAGGAACAGAGTGAATTTGTTCTAGTTTTCACCTAATAAGGATGAGAAATATGTACATTAGACAGAGAGAACAAAAGAATCTATCTCTCTCATCAGGACCAAAGTATTGATCCTTTCTTAATCAAGTGGACTACTTGTGCATGTGTGTGCTACAGCATCGCAAAATATTGTTATCAGCTGAAATTCTGCTTTGAGATCTTTATAAGAGTTGTGTCACATTTTAGTCATTATTGCAATTAAACAGCATTTTCTAAAATAAAGTTTCAAACTCCAGGTATTTAGATAAATCAAAAAAAACATTTTTATTCTGATAACTGATATTTAAGTTTAGAGCTAGGGACTAAGGCTTGTGATCAATAACCCCATGAAACACTTTTCTCTTGGTCAGATTTTATTTTTCTCACTTCCCAGATATACCAAATAAGAACTTTAACAATAGCCTAAATTTGTTAGATTTCAACATTGTCATCTTTCAAGTAAAGTTACATGAACGAACATTTATTAGATACCTGCTAAGTGTCAGCTAGGTAGCACAGTAGATATATAGAGCATCTGGCCTGAGTCAAAAAAAAAAAAAAAAAAAAAACCTGAGTTGAAATCCAGGTTCCTTCAGTTGATAGTGTATGACTCTGGTCGAGTCAGTTAATCTGTTTGCCTCAGTTTCCTCATCTGAAAAGATGAAATAGGGATAATAGCACTCTACTTTATAGTGTCTTTCGCCTTACTCTTCCACCATGCCATGGGATCTCCCCTAATCTTACTATACCTTGTGGCATCTCCTGACCCACTTCTTCTCCTGAAAGCTTATTCTTTTTGGGGGTGCTAAGTCCCTTTTAGGATTTAGTCTGCCAGCTAAGGACAAGCCCCAACCTCATAAGGCTTTTCATTTCTCCTAGAGAATGGCCATTTCTGATATCTATCATACCTTTTATTTTATCTGTAACTTATTCCCTTATATAAACCTGTCTTCTGCCAAAGAGGATGGCCATTGTGAATTTTTCACATGACTGAACCCCAACTTTTGGTGCCTACCATCATCTGATGTCTATGTCAGCTACATAGTTTACAGACTAATGGGGGAGACCATGCAAATAACTAAATGCCAACCAATTACTTAGAGGATTATTTAAAAATAAACTCAGGGACAATTGTGTTAAAAGGGACTGGGAAAGGTTTGCAGAAAATGGCATTTTAGCCAAAACTTGAAAGAAATCAGGAAACAGAGAGAGATTAATTCTTTTAGGTCATTTCTCTATACTTAAATGCACATGAATTACTATGTTTATGTGTGCACGTACATGCATGCTTATGGGGATAGAAGTGTGGGAAGAGCAGAGGAGAGAGACAGACAAAGACAGAGAGAGACAGATCCAGAGAGACAGAAACAGAGGGAACTGACTGCTGGATCACTTTAATCACTTTCTACATAAAACTTGTCTTAATTGTCTAGCTGATAGTGCTTTCTCCAGCAAAATTATCTTGTATTCACTTATTTGTATTTTGTGTGCATGTGTATATATGATGTACATGTTTTCTCCACTGAAAATATAACCTCCTTGAGTTTAAGGACCATTTCACAATTTCAATTTTATATTTGCATTCCTCTCTGCTTGAGACACAGTATGCATTTAAGATTTCTTATGTGTTTGATTATTGATGTAACATATATAAAAGTATACTTATATATGATATATACATACATGGGCAGATGTACAGCTATAATGAGAATTGAATGAGATAATGGATGCAAAGCATTTTAAAAGCCTTAAAGCACTATGAATATGCAAGTAATCATCATCATCATAATTATTAAATTATAATTTTTATCACTCTATTCAGATGATGATTGCATTTCTTTAGCCTTCTACTGCACTCCTAGTGAGTTCAAGCAAAGTTTATAGTGCAATAAATGTATATACTGGTAAAGTTTAACAACTGGACTCTCAAAAATATGCACATACACCTTTAAATTTAATCTGTGTTATCAACACTTTCTTAAATCTAGACAATCAAGAAAACAATAAATCAAAGTATGATTTACAAAAAATTGTCCATTTCTGAAATATAAATGTTCACACTGAAAATATACCAATTCTTATTTTTCAGCTATAAGTGACTCCAAAATGTGTGTATATTCAAGTATTTATGTATATCAATAGATATAAATAAAAATATATCTATATACACTTATATAGGACATATAGGCTATATGGATGGTACAGTTGATAGAAGGCTATCCTTGGATTTAGGAAAGTGTGGACTAAAGTTTGATTTCTAGGAACCTTATCTCTATACAATCATATATAGAGAGTAATGGGGTTAATGGTTAATAATAATAATAATAATAAGTAGAATTTTTATAATGTTTTAAATTTTGCAGGCATGTATAAACCCTTTAACTAAAGTGATTCGATAGGACTATTGCATACATAAATTGCTATATTTTCCTGTGAAAGGAATTTCTATATTAGTATTGCCCACATCGATGATATGCTATTTACATATTAAATATCACGTATAATTGATGATCTGTGTACATGTTTAAGTTTATACACAGCCCTAAAAAATTTGATCATGTTAAAAGAAAATAATAGTGTATATGACCAACAACAGTGCTATAAAGCTTAAGGAAAGTACACTTTGGGGAATGAGAAAAGAGTAATAATGTGAAGGGATCCATTAGTGCAATAGCTGCTGCAGTAGCAAAGAATGAAAATGAAAAACCCACAAAGTATCTACATAGCATTAGAACTGAAGTAAAGTTTAAGATATTCATAAAAAGCAACATTTCAGTTCCAGGGAAAATATGTCACTCCTGGTTCCAATATGTGACATATGAAATGTTTAGTATCAGTGATACATTGAAAATACACATTTTTCTGCCTATCATATTTTCTTTTTTTTTTCTACTTCCCAAGTTCACTAATTACATGCTTTTATGACTGATGTCAAGCTGAAGACAAAGGTAAGTGTGTTGCTTTTATGCTTTCCTGGGATAGTCCAACTTTCAGGTTAAAGGACATCATCTGATTTGGATGTCACTGTGGCTAATGCATTTCCCTTCTCTGACCTAAATGGAATCATGATTTACACATGATAATAGCAACACCATCTCCCACTACTAATGTTAGCTGGCTTTTATTTCAGTTAATACCCTAGGACTCTTATTTTATACCAATTTACCATCTTGACAAAGCTGGGAAACTGTCAACTTCAGCAAAGTTGCAAAATTGCAAGAATACAAGATCGTAATTGCTTCCAGTTGAAATTGGCAAAGGGTATGCTTTTCATAGACTTTTTGAGATAATATCTTAAAATACAATCAAATGAGGCACAATAACCACAACTCTGGAAGGTCTACCTAACTGTACATTGGCTGAATCAATACCACTCAGCTTGATTATGTTGAAATCAGGTAATGTATGTGTTTGTGAATATGTAGTTTAAACTAAATAATTCATGAACATCATGAAAAGTTATATAGTCCAAGCTTAGAAGCCACATGAACTTCTATACATGATCTAGGGCATGTCACCTTTAACCCTGAATTCCAAGAAACTTATTCTCTTTATGATAGTCATCATAAAGAAGGTGAAAACAGCAAAATAATAATAATAATAACAATAATTAAGATTTATATTTGAAAATGTGCTTTGGCACAATTTTATCAATAAGAATAATTATGAGTTATTCATTAAGTGCTCTAGAAAGAGAAAATGAAGACAGAAAGGTTTTGGTCACTATGTTCATCTTTAGAACAAGATTTCATTCTTGCATTGCTATTATTAAGAATGCAGGAGACAATTTCCTATTTGGAATCTCAAAAGTGAAATTAAAAGAAAAATTGTAAAAGGGACATTATTCTGTTATGTCTTATCTTGCCTTGTATTTGCCTCCCTGAAGGACAAATGAGGCAAAGTAGCATTGTTTTATAGGAAGAAATGAAAAGATTAGTTGCAGAAATAATAAAAAAAATGGTAGGTAGATTGTGTCCCTGATATTATACATAGGAAACATTTTACTGTAAAACTGATGTGAAATTCACACACAGTTGAATTCTCCATGATCACCACCACGAGGAAAGATGTCACAATATAAAAGTATATTTGGAGTAGTGGAGTAGGAATCCTAGTTCGATGTATTACAACCTGTTCAATCTGGAACAAGTCAGTTAACCTTTTAGGACCTCATTTTCTTCTTTTTTAAAATCACAATTTTAGATTAGATGTTATCTAAGATCTCTGCTAAACTCCCTAATCTCATGAGAATTGATTAGCCAGAGACACTGTCTAACTCTCTACTTTCCATTTGCAGCTCTGCTTGGTTTGGACTCCACGGAATATGATCCCTCACTCATGATGAGCTGATGACCTGATATCTCATCACCATGCCCCTAAGTCTGCTTTGGATATGTAGCACATTCCCAAATTCCTCAGCATCCCCTTTCCTCTGATTGTAAAGTTGGAGGTAGAGCACTAACTCTCTCCCCAAACCTCAAGCTTTACTTTATATAGGGCTGGAAACTGAACTTTACAAATTACTCTCTATTTTCCATCTGCATCTTTGCTTCCTTTGAACTTCACAAAAACATGATACTCCCTAGTGTTGCCCATCAACACTACTTTTCCAGTTTCCTTTTATGAGTTATCTTTACCCATTAGGTTATAAGCTCATTGGGGGAAAGGACTATATATTTTTAAAATTTGTATCTCCATTTCTTAGCCTGGCCTATAGAAGGTTCTTAATGAAAGCTTACTGAATAAACTTGAAATTACTTCTCTTTATATCAAGATAAAGGACGATGGAGAGAAACCTAGTTGCTAAGGTTTGTTTTTCAGTAATTTCACGACCTCATTTGGGATTTTCCTGTTTAAGGTACTTCTCTATTTTACAGGTGAGCAATAGAGGAAAGTGCCTTGCTAATAAGTATCTGAGGCCAGATTTGAACTCATGAAGCAGTATCTTCCTAACTTCAGACCCAGTGCTTTATCCATTATGCCAACTAGTTGGCCCATACAACTGAATAACAACAGATAAAATACAGCTGACAGGTATAAAAGAATATACCTGTAATCCCAGCTCTAGGCAAGGCTGACATAGAGGAATCTCTTGAACTCAAGAGTTCTAAGTTGAGTGGACTATAACTATTAAGTTTATGTACTATGCTCAGTGATAACATATTGAATCCTGGAACAGGGAATCCACCAGCTTACTTAAAGAAGGGTGAATTCACCCAGATCTATACAAACTAAATAAAAATCTTCATGGCAATTGGTAGTGGGATCAGGCCATAAGTGGTAGGCTTTGAATTTCTAGTCTGTTTTTTTTTTTTTTGGTAATAAGTTCATTTATTTTTAATACACTTTACTTTATGAATAATGTTGGGAGAGAAAAATCAGAGCAAAAGGGAAAAACCATGGGAGAGATTAAAAAAAACAGAAAAAACAAGTGTTGATTTACATTCAGTCTCCTTAGTTCTTTTTCTGGATGCAGATGGCATTTTTTGTACAAATTCTAGTGGAATTGCTTTGGATCACTGAACCATTGAAAAGAACCTAGCCTTTCAGAGTTGGTCATCACACCTGCTTATTTTGCTCATCATCAGTTCATGTAAATCTTTCCAGGCCCTTTGCTCATTATTTTACACACACACACACACACACACACACACACACACACATACACATGTGCCTTTGGGCACAGTTCCAGATCACTCTGCAGAATTTTTAGTCTGAATGAAATAGAAACACCCAATTCTTTTTAAAATATAGTACATTTCAGAACCATGCAATATAACACAATACAACACAACCACAACAACAAATAAGATATATAATTTTAAGTTGTCATAAAGAATGTCCCATACCTAGGACATAGCTGAAGAAGTTCTCCTCCAAGGTTGCAGGCTTCTTTTTCATGTAGTTCAGGGCATTCCTGTCCATCTCCTATGGCAATTTGTTTTATACTCCGGCTCCTGCTCCTAAATCCTGGGGAGAGATCCCCTGATTGACAAGTCTTGGAGCAGGGACTCCAAGATGACCAGTCTGTGGTTTTGCAGTCTTTTGGCATGACACAGGATTGAACAGTCAAGGGGAAGTTGTCTTGCATACAAAGGCTGTAAAAACAGAAAAAGGAAACTGAAGTAGATTCATTGATGAAGTCTTGGGTTATCTCAAAATTGACCACCTATGCAAAGTCACTATTTCAGAAAATCATGCTTGAAAATATCTCAACAGAAATACGATTGTAGCACAAACTACTACTTTATTTTATGCTATAATATAAAACATTACCTAACCTGGCCTCACACCTTGTCCAAAGGGATAAAAGTAGAGTAGTAGTGCACTGGTAAATGTTAAACAACTGGCCCTTTTGCCCCTTGGGGCAGTGAGTGGAAAATACACACATAAGACACTTTTAAATTGATTATGCATTATTAACTTAATTTGCTGATTTCTGAGGTACAAATGATCACACTGAAAATGTAACAATTCATTCTCATGAGCAGGTTTGAGCTGACTCTCCCACCCTCTTGGCTGGGATATATGACACACCCTATATCAGGTACTATGTGAAACAGAGTATAGTAAAACTGCAATGTCCATTGTGGTGGTTGGATTCTATATTTCCTATGAAGCTAGAATGCTTATTGAAGCACTGAATTGCTTCCTGCATAATGTGGTGGTTTCCAAGAATAAGACCCGTAGTCCAAGAGAACAACACATTGCCAAAGTCTTTTAAAAATAACTCTGCTTTTTTCCAAATAAACAGTAATTTATTACCAGTGTTAGTACAATAAACTATTCAGTGCATCTTGGCATTTTCTTTGATGGGATCACAAAACACTCCAGGCAGAATTTCTTATAAAAGTCTCCTTTACAGTGAAGATCTTTCCTTAACCTTTCCATATTAATAGGAACTACCTCTTGATTTGGAAGACAATGTAGTAACTTCCCAAAAGGAAAACTTTCTTTAAAAACAAATTAATGAAACCTATTTATTAGTTCAGTTCTGAAAAATGCAAACCCTTCATAAATATTAATTCCCCAAAACTAGCCTGTTTTTTCTTTAAAAAAAAGAACATCTATCCCCACATTCCAGGTACAATTTTTGTCATTCTTTACAATGAAAAAATTGCTGTTATGTTCCCTCTCTGCTTCTTGCTCATTCTCCTATGTCTTATTTTCTCCCAGCTCTTTCAAATGGATCAACAAGTAGAATAATAACAATTACATTTCTAACAGTAAAAAATAGCCTTGATAATTGTCAATTTTATAGGCAAGTTGTGAGAAATAATTTGGTCTTGAATAGTAAGTATATAAATATTAAGTCCTCTTTGGCCAGCCAGGAACATAGTTTCTATTTTTATTTTCCAATTCCACTGAAAAGGACTGTCAAATTTCAAATGTTAGCATCTGGATGGCATAGAACATAGAATTCTAGACTTGAAATTGAGGAGATTAGAGTTTGAAATCAGATTTCAGATGCTTATCTGCTATATTGAACCTAAACTAGTTACTTCTGTCTAACTCAGTTTTCTCATTTGTAAAATAGGGATACTAAATAGCATTTACTTCCCAATGTTGCAAGATCAAATGAGATAGTCCCTGAAAATTAGTATTATATAAATGTCAGTTGGTACTAGTAGAAGTTAAAATTAGAAGAAAAAAAAATTTAAAGAAAGTCAAAGTCTATCTTTTTTTGCTTTTAAGAAGTTTTCCATTGTCTCCCAAATCAAGAGGTAGTTCCTACATGGATGGGGTTAAGGAAAGTCTTTACCATATAGGAGAAAGAAAGTAGTGGTTGTTGTAATAGTGGTAGTAGTAGTAGTAGTAGTAGTAGTAGTAGTAGTTAATAGTAGTAGTAAGAGGAGTAGTAGTAGTAGTAGTAGTAGTAGTAGTAGTAGTAGTAGTAGTAGTAATTGTAAGCTATGGGGTCAAATTCAAATAGTCAATTTTGTTAGTGTTGTTGTTTGGTCATTTTATATTATGTCCAACTCTTTCTGACCTCATTTGGGGTTTTCCTAGCAAGATATAGGAGTGGTTCACTATTTCCTTCCCTTGTTCTTTTTATAGATAAGGAAACTGAGGCAAGGAAAGTGAAGTGGCTTACCCAGAGTCACATAGTTAATAAGTGTCTGAGTCATGATTTGAACTTAGGTCTTCATTATTCCACATCTATAATCTATACATTGGGCCATCTAGTTGCCCTCATGTTATACACATTGATTGAATAACTAAATATTGCTTAAATGCTCAAAAACAGAGATCAGACCCTTAATGTTGGTATGCTTTTTTAAAGAGAAAATATACACTGCTCATTTGTGAATGGAAGAAAAAGAAATGCTTAAGGTAGTGATGACTATTAAGTATTTATAGAGTACTTTGAAATTTGAAAATAACTTGACAAACATTCATCTGTAAATGAAATCTTGGGAGCTACAAATTGTCCAAGTAATAATTTATTCCACTAGAAATATAAGTAAACCTCACACTTTAGAATAAAACAGAATAAACAAAATGTTACTAAAGTCATTAGATAACTGTCACTCCCCATTATTTAGCTTTTATTGAGATACCTAGCTTTAACTAGAGGTGTACTTTCTGTAAAGAAACATAGGGTTGAGGTGCTTCCTGGAGACTCCTGATTTTGGTCAACCAAAGAATCTCAAATTTGAAAAGGGACTTCACATGTCATCCGACCTTCAGTGGAAGGTTTCCATTAATAGGGAAGGTATGTTTATTGAATTGGAGCATTCCACCTTTGGTTTCTTATAACTAATACCAACTTTTTCTTTACATTGATCCCAAATCTGTCTTTCTGAAGCTTCTACCTCATTAATCCTACTTATGCCCAATGAAAAAAAGACACAAGGACAATTAGTTTGGGGAAAGAAAGTATAATAAAGTTTAGTCATTAACAAAGAAACAACCTCATTTTTTTAAACCAAGTAAGATTTTTTGAATATATTTTAAAATTTCACACTTGAGGGGCAAAAAAGTATTGTCTCTTTAAAATGAAAATATGAAATTTTTGCTTAATAATGAGGACAAACCAAATTAAGAGTCAAACATAGGAAAAGACATTAACTTTTAGTAGAATGGCTCAAATGCTAAATTTAGAACCGTCAATCAAGTCCTCTCCCGAGTATTTTTTAGTTATATGTCATGAGGTTTAATTTCTTTATCCCTTTATTTTTTCATCAGTATAATCAGAATAATTCTCCTTGCTCATTGCCTAGATCAGCAAGATTTTCATAAAACCAAAATGCAATAACAATAACAATAATAACCCCAAGTATGATATTTTCAAATTGTCAACGACACCAGATGCAATAACAGTGAAAGACACCAGAATTCTGAAATATACCTTTTTGAATGGGTTGGGAGAGGGGGAAACAGGATTTTAGGGGTTTGATCTTGTTGTTTTAATAAAGACAAGTGCCATCACTTTGTAGCATTCCCTTCTTTCTCTAACCTTTCTCCCCACTCTTTCCCCTTTCTTCTTTCCCTTTCTCTATTACCTTCTGTCTCCATGTATCTCTCACTGTCTCTGTGTATGTGCCTCTCTGTCTCTGTCTCTATTTGTCTGTCTGTCTGTCTGTCTGTCTGTCTCTCTCTTTTTCTCTCTCTGTTAAAGGCAAAAGGAAAAGCAGGGAGGGAACATAAGAAAGTGAAATAACAAATAGAGACATGATACGGAGGTCAAAAAGAGAGAGAACATTAATGACAGTATAAAAACTACCAACATAATGGATATTAACACAAAGCTATACTAAATCCCAAAAGCTTACTGGACTGTGAAAAGATTCAGAAGGCTTCATCTCCAAATTAAAACATGAGAGATGTTGGTTAAGTTAATTCAAGCCTAAAGAAAAATGAAGCAATAGACAAAATTTGAAAATGTGAAAAAGAATTATCTTTTCATATTCAATTAAAACATTTCTTCAGTGTCGGAAGAAGCATGTGATAATGTGCTCTAGCACAGAGTACTGTGCTAGACACTGGAAGATATAATGTTTATAAGATGTGGCCCCTACCCTCAGGGAACACATGCTAGGTAGAACAGTGAAGTGAATAGAGTGCTGAATTTGGAATCATAAAAATCTCAGACATTTACTAGCTGTGTAAGATTTACTAGATGTGTGAGGCTGGCCAAGTCACTTAACCTCTGTCAGCCTTTATTTCCTCATTTATAGAAAGATAACATGTGCCAAGCACTTTCCAACCTAAAATACTATATAAATATTATCTTAATTATACCTATGAATGTGAATTTCTTTAAATATTGTTTTAAATGGTGTGTGATCTATTTAAAAATAGCATTTATGGAGATATTAAAACATAGAACTTCCTAGAATTACTAAGGAATTCTGTTTTAATGGAATTTCTTGAATAAAAGTATATTAAACATTATTTTATTCAGTCAAGCACTGAGTCTATTACATTTGATTTTTTTTTTTTCCTGAGGCAATTGGGGTTAAGGGACTTGTCCAGGGTCACACAGTTAGGAAGTGTTGTGTTTGAGACCACATTTGAACTCAGGTCCATCCTGACTTCAGGGCTGGTGCTCTATCCAGTGCACCACCTGCCTGCCCCTCAAGTGCTGAATCTTAAGGAAATGTTAGTGCTGGTAGGACATAATCCATCTGATAGGAGCTTACCTAAATGACTAACAAAATACTCAAGATGAAATAACTAGGTATCAAGTTTTGAAGGTAAACTAGAATATTACCTAATTCTAACTTGTGAGGGGAAAAACATACTAATAAATACAAAGAAGGAAGAAGAGATTAAAAGCAGAGTATAAGAACTAGAGAAGGTATTAGCTAAGCCAGAAATGATTACGACATTGAATGGAGTGATAACTATGTATTTTCTTCCTCCCACAATTTTTATTTTTAGAGATTTTTTCTAGGATCAGTTGAAGTAATACTATCATATGAATAAAAATGTCAAAGATTATAACCGTTAAATGTGCACCTGAGTGTTTTGTAAAACCTTTAACTGTTATATACATCTAGATGGAAATAGAGGTATTATCACATTTTTAAACACAAGACTTTCAGAAACAGAGAGGTGTATGAAGAGAATTCTTAAAGTTCATCAGAATGTTTTTGGATCAAAATTTTGAGATCTCTTTATACTAATATGTGTATACATATGTGAGTGTGTATGGTTACATGTACTTAGATACCAGATCTTGTTACTGGACCCAGATGGAGAGAATGGGGCTGGTCACTTTGTACAGTCTTGCCTCATTTAAATTCTATTCACTTGCAAGTCAGGACATTACCTTCCTGATTGTCATGGTTTGCTTTGAGAATGAAGGACAAACAACAAATAAAATCATAGATACATATCCTGGATTCCAGATTCCATGGTTAATGCTTATTGACCTTTAAGTTCACTAGAACTCTCTCCCCTCCCAGGTCATTTTTTCAAGACCTATTGTCTTTGAAAAAAAAAATCCTACACACTATTTCAAGAATTAATAATGGAAATGTCAGATTAATAAAAATCACATAATAAGGGGGAAATAGAATCATCTGAAAGAATGAACCATCATGAAAAATATTCCAAAAGGAAAAATTCTAGGAATGTCCATACAAAAATTCAGAGCCTTCATATTCAAAGAAAAAATATTGCAAGTATCCAGAAAGAAAACATTCAAATACTATGGAGCTACAGTTAGAATCATACAAGACATGACAGTTTTTACTGTAAATATGAGATAATCTTAGAAAACCATATTTCAAAAGAGAAAGGAATTGGGCTGACAACGAAAATAACTTACTCTGAAAAATTGAGAAAATTTTTTCAATTGGGAGTGGGGGGTGGGGAAGGTCAAGGGGAACAGAAGGAAATGAATCTGTAAGTGAATAGACTTTCAAATCATTTCTTAATGAAAAAGTTAAAATTGAATGGAAATTTTTACAAAAAAATCTAAAAAGTTAAAATTTTATTAGAACAATTGGAACAGGAAGCATAAGGCTATATAAAAGATAGTCTAATGGAAGAGAAAATACAAATATCCTTTCAGAACTTTAATATCTTCTAAGGGTATTGAGAAAGTTAATTACGAAAAACTGAGGATCTATGGGCGATGATTTTCACCATTGCCATGACTACCCCTTGCCATTTTGTCATATTTTTCAGTGTAATAATATTAAATTGCATTTATATGTCTCTATTTGTTAAGCCACTATCCAATTAGTGGGCATTCTCTTAATTTCCAGCTTTTATCCCTTCCTTTCCCCCCACCCCCTAAATCCCATTCAGGATCAAGAAGAAGTTTGTTTTGCTTCTGACTATTTCCTCCCCATTATTATCTTTCCTCTTAACTGTCCCCCTCTCCAATCCCTGCCAATTTACTTGTTGAGTTTATATATTTCTTCACCAACCTCTTTATGTATATGTCTGAGTATGTGTAAGTCCTTCTTTGAAAGGTTGATTCATTTGAAATAAGTGTTTCCAGTGCCTGCACCCCCAAACCTTTCCTCCATATTCATTTTATTCCTCTCATGCAGCCCAATTAAAAGAAAAAAACAAATCCACCTCTTCCTTACTCCTTTCTACACTATTTATTTTATCTAAATGAAAAGAAGTATATTCCTTTTATCTTCCCTTTTCTTTCTCACATTAAAACTCTCAGGAAAGAGCTAATCTATATGTGTTAAAATGAGCAACATCATTTAGTGATGATGATGATGATGATACCTGACATATATAATGAGATTCAGAAAATGTTATATATGCATGATCCCAATTGGTTTGATATAAATGGTTATTTATTACCTATTATAGATATCATAATTTAGTACATTTAAAATTACAAACATATTCAAATGATGAAAAGAAAAAAAAATTGAAGCGGGAAGGAGAGCCAAGATGGCAGAGTAAATGAAAGGACTTGCCTGAGATCTTCTCCAAATCCCTCCAAATACGTTTAAGTAATAATTCTTAATAAATTCTGGAGTAGCAGAACACACACATACACAAAAGATGGAGTAAAACAATTTTCCAGTCCAAGACATTAAATTTCATAGAAAGTAAAAAAAGGAAATTCATAAAGAAGTATAGACAAGTTGTCTGGAAAGTAAAGGAATGAATTTATTATATACATTTTTTAAAGTAAGTCATATGGAATTGAAATTCATAGTCACAAATGTAATCTTTTTGTCTTCTAATTTGGATAGGAGATGCTCTTTTTTATTTTTTGTGATCAGTGTTCAAAATATAAACAAGTAATTTTTTAAAGAGAGTACTCAAAAATTTTTAAAACACTAAGGAAAAATAACAAAATAAAACAGTTCACAAACTCTTTCTTCACTTATTCCAGCCAATTATATCAATCATTTTCCTAAGAATATTACCAATTATTGTCCAACCCACAGGTTGTGTTTTTTAACTTAAAGCTACTTCTCCATAAAGGAAACTGAATTAAGAGATGTATTTTATTTAATGAGGCAGAGTATAATTTTAAAAATATAATAAGGAGATCGTTGGCATTTGAGTGGGAATGATGAGCCATCCACAAAATGAAAGAGAAAAATTAAGGTATACAGTGATACAATAAAACCAGATCTTTAAACTTAGGCAAATCAATGATGAGGGAATACAGTAGCATCCACAATAATATAGCAGTCTGTGGCTTTGTGAGACTAAACAGAGGGAAAGATTGCTTGGGGTGTTTATTAAAAGTTAAAGCAATCAATTGGAGAGCCAACAAAGTCATTAATTAAAACTGCTGTCTTGCTCAAAATTGAGAAAATGACTTTCAGAAAAGCAAACATACATCATGAGAATAAAAATTAAAATCCTTTTTAAAAAAACCACCTAATCAAGGTGTTAGTGTTGAGGAGTGAGAGATACCCTAATAGTGATGGGATCCTCAGGCCAGTGTCATCGGTTATTGGAAAGAATTTGCAGTCCCGATCTGTAAGGGAGGTTTTTGGAAAAAAAAAAAAAAAGTTTTATTTTCACACAGGGTAGAATTTTCTACCCAGTGGGCCAGTTCCTGATAGGAATTAGCAAAGATTTGGGTACATAATGTATTTTATTAGCCTTCTATGGTTTGGGGCTAGGGAGTGATTAGGAGCTAATTTTCAAATCAATACAGGGTGGTAATTGTTTCCCAGACCAAAGTGATTCCCATATTAATTGGAAGTGGAAGATTCCCATGGGAACCAGGTAGGAGGTGGGGATCATTTTTAAGAATTTCCCCAGGCCAGATGGTCCACCCTCCACAAAGATTAGGGGAAATAGTTCTATTACATCATTAGTAAAAAAGTCAGAAAAAATGCCTATGACCCCTAAAATTTCACATCTATAATAAACAGTAACAAATCCCAGGGTAAGTTTAATGAATATTTTAGAAAAGAAACATGTTTCAAGAGTTATAAATGATTAAGCAGAAACAAAACTAGAATTATATAGGCTTTTTAAAAGCAAGGATTGTTAATTTTTTGCTCAAAATGTTCAACACACTAAGTTCACCTAATAGATGCTTAATAAATATTTGTTAAGTTGAAATGATCTAAGTTATTTGAAATCACACAATAGTTGTGCACCCCCATTTATACACACCATATTCCCATTTACCAATGGATATGATTTAAAAATTTTTTATCCCTTTAGAAAAGCTCTTTATATCCATTGATCTCTAAGTTATCCATTAAGCTGGGAAAATAGCAAAAGCTTTTTGAACAGGACTGTGAAACTTGATATTGCCAAAATAAAAAGGAGTGTAAGAACAGGTCATTTCATTAGGTATCATTCTTCCATTCACATGGAAAAACAAAGAATGCCACCAATTACTATCTTATTGTCTCAGAATCAAAGTAAATAATGCACTAATACCTTCTTAATATGTCCCTCACAATAACAACAATAACTGATATTTACATAATGCTTTAGTTTTTCCAAACCATTTTACATATATTACTTCATTGGCAGTCTTGAATTATTTCATTTAATCCCTTTTATAGTAGTTTAATCCCTTTTATAGTAGTTGCTGTAGATATTATACCCATTTTGCATATGAGGAAGCATAAGCTAGTTCAGAGGGGTTCAGTGACTTCACCATGGTCACACTGAAAGTATCAGTAATAGGCATTATTTTCCTTATCAAAATTTTATTTTCTATCCAGTATACTGTGCTATCTATTTAAAGGGGAGGAAATTGCTCGATATTTTAAGAACCTGAGCTATATAAATATAGAAAAACAGAAATGTCTACACATAGCATTTTTTTTTATCAAAAAAGTTTTTATCATGAGTGTACTATGTGCCAGGTAATGTGCTATGCACCAAGACAAAAGCAAAATGGCCGCTACCCTCAAGGAATTTACATTCTAAAAAAATACAGCGGGTAGTGGGAGCCAGGGAAGGGACTTTTGTTCTAGACTTTAGTTTTCAAACTTATTTGCTTACATATTTTTATCTGTTTTTAAGAATGTATACTATTATATTTATTTATGCCATTGCTTGGTTCATGGCTCAAAAATGAAAAAGGGAGAGGGACAAGGCTCTTTTTCCTTCATTAGTCAATTCCTGAGGCACAGAAACTGCCATGCAAAAGATACCTGCTGCAGCCCCATAGTGATCCAAGAGGGAGGGGAGGGCATAAATATAGTGAGATTTGGGGTTAGTTTATAACAATCCTTAGGGGCTGACTGTCTATATGAATGTGAAAAGTTTGCACAATGGAGCCAAGGGGAAACCTCAAAGTGCATGAGGTCATAATAATGAAGGGTGCCAGCCCTCTTGAAGTCATTCCATGTCTCTCGAGAAAGTCATAGCTTTTACTTTGGAAACCATTGGTTTAGATAATCACAAGGATTATAGGGCAGAAAATTGCAACATCATCTGCAGTAGGAATGGCAGTATTGATTTAATTGATGTTCCCAAGAAAGAAGGGAGAGAGCAGAGGTGATATGGCTCTAAGCCCAGTGTCAGAGGAAATGTCAAGTTACCTAAATCGGGGAGATCTCATTAGACGACAACATGGGATGTCAAGTATTGTACAGGATAGACAAGATATTATAGATTTGTTGAGTTTTGATTCAATCATCTATCAGAAAAGCCTAACCTCAGGATAGAGTATGTAAGGCCAAGGAAGAATTTTTGCCATGGTTACTCACATGCCCAAATAATAAAGATCAAAATAATTGACAGTTTCGATGGACTACACAAACGCACACACACACACAAATAATAAAAAATAATCAAGTTACTCTTTAACATAGTTTCTAATCATAGATGGCCCAAATCATTATGTAGTATCCTGTGTAAAATATATTAATTCTATAAGATGAAAGGAAATAAGAATCAGTATAGTCTTTCCCTCCCCTCTTGGGATTAACAACAATGAAAGCAACTAAGCAAATATCAAGAAATGATAACAGTAACTGCTGTGAAATGTGTTTTTGATAATACTAATATCATTGAAAGGTATTTTAATTTTGGAGAAAATTGGTAATGCTTTGATGCTTTCATTTAAATTATCTGCGAGAAAATTAAACTAACAGTTCTTTCAAAATCTTCCTGATATTCAGATTGAGTTTCTCTGAATATGGACTAAAATAAAACAATTGCAATTTTGAAAACATAGCTGCTGTTATCACACATTTGATTTCCCTTTCCTCTTCATTTATGTGCCAATTTCAATTAGTGCTTATACAAAACCTAATATTCTTACTAAAGCAAACTCTTTTAATTCAATTTATAACTGTAGAATTCTTCAACTTGTATAATTATCAGAGAACAAAAATATTATTTTTCATATAACAGAAATTATATGAAGCCCACAACAACAACAAAAAAAACTTGAAAAGTAATGAAGACCTCCATAGCATCCACAAGCAAGCTGCAACATATCACAAATAAGAGATTTTTCTAGAGCACCAGCATAAAGGATATTTTCTTTTTTTTTGCTGAGGCAATTGGGGTTAAGTGACTTGCCCAGGATCACACAGCTAGGGAATATTAAGTGTCTGAGACCAGATTTGAACTCAGGTCTTCCTGATTTCAGGGCTGGTGCTCTAACCACTGCTCCACCTAGATGCCCCTCATAAAGGATATTTTCCAAAAGATGTAGTCAGGAAGAAAAAAAAAAGGAGAGAACAATATGTCATGTAGTAAACCTACCACTACACATACATGCACACACATACACACAATTATATTTCTAAAAGTTACTGCCATTGAGAAAAAATAATATATAAATTTGCACCAAAACCTGAAAGTGAAGTGAATTTGAGTTATCTACATTAAATATCTGAAAATTTTCTATTCACTTCAACAGCAGCAATGTTTTGTTCCTTTTGTTGACATCTTGGATAAAATATGAAAATGTGCCTGTATAAAAAGACTTAAAGGACATAAATGGATTACAAATTGTAGTGTGAAACAGAACAATGCCTATTCTATAACCTAAAATTAACATAAATGTATCCAAGATTTTGAATTTCTTTTTTAAATTATATATATATACATATATCAGTTATACATATATACATACATGTATGTATATACATAAATGTCAGATAATAAAAGTTATTGGAAAATAAACCTATAAAATATTAATGAAATATATATGTCAATATTTAAGACATCCTACCTTAACATGGCATTTTTCCCATCACTTCTTGTACATCGAACCTGTCTTGTTTGATAACCTATTTCTATATCCCATGGCTTGGAATGATGGTGAGACTTATAGCCTTGGTGTTTAAATGTGACCCACTCTTTTGAATCAGAGCTAAAGTCCAGAATAGTTTTTCCACTTAAACTAACTTCCTTAAGATGAGGCAGTCTACATTTACTCCAAGGTCCAACTTTAAGGCTAAATATATATTCCTCTTCCCCAAGGGGACAGGAGATGTGAGAATCACAGGCCCTTGTTTCCGTGAGATTGGGGCACATCACACCTCCATAGAGTGGGGGAGAAATGACTGATCTAGTCCTGTGCTGCAGCTTCTTCCCACACCCCTTGCTGCAAACAGACCACGGTGAGAAATCAGACACAACACAATCCCGGGGACAAGGAATGAGGCAAGCTTGTTCTGTGGGTGGCTGAGGTGCAAAATATTCACAAATTTCACTGATAACCACAGTTCGATTCAGTTTTTGAATACAACGTACTGTCCGATGCTGGAGTCCGTGCTGGGCTGTCACACACTCAGAGGTCCTGGGTCTGACTTCATCATGAACTGGAGCCAGCACACAGATCTGCCACTCTGATACCTCCCACTCAAAGAGTTCACCATGCCAGTCACATACTCTAAAACAGCTTCTCTCCTTTTCAGGTTTATCAGCCTCTTCACAGTTTGACAGAAGACTTGTCCAACCTTCTAGATGAAAGCACCATACTCTTCGGGTCTGAATACCACCTGGTCCACAATTACCTGTACATCTTCCCCACGGACCTAAAGGAGTTGAAAAAACAAAGTGAAAAATTATTAACAAATCTACCTATGTTTTGGCTTGAAAAATTAGAAGAGTCTAATTTGCACACCTGAAAAGGTACAAATAACTTCTAAAAAGTCATAATTGACATTAATTTTTAAATTTTTATTTTATATCACTTTCATTCTCAAATATATTCCTTCTCTAATCCCAATATCAATATCAATATCAATATCAATATCAATATCTATCTATCTATCTATCTATCTATCTATCTATCTATCTATCTATAAATACGATGTAAAAGAAAGCAGTTTAAAAATACTAGCCAATGCATCAACCAATTCTGACAGTAAGTAATGTTCCATACATCATTCCTCACAAATAAGAAGAGAACTTTTTTTTCATTTCTTCAGGGACAAGTTTGATCATTATTAATATGTAGTTTTATTTTCACTTTTTTCCCTTTTACATTTGAATCACTGTAGCCTTTGTATAGATTATTTTCCTGCTTCCTTTTACTTCACTCTACTCAAAATCAAAAAAATCTTCTTAGGATTCTCTGAATTCTTCATGTTTATGCTTATTAGAGTTCTATAATATTCTATTGCATTCATGAACCATCATTTGCCTAGCCATTCCACATTTGATACAGCATTATGGGTTCTGTGAAATGTGACTATAAAAGAAAGATTTTTTTATTATTAAAGCTTTTTATTTGTATAACATATGTATGGGTAGTTCCCCAGCATCTTTACAAAGCTCTCCATTACAACTTTTACCCCCAGTTCCCTCCCCTCCCCTAGATGGCAGGAAGTCCACTACATGATAATAATGTAATAATAGTTGACAAGTTGTGTAAGAAAAATCCTATCTGGTCCATATTTCATATCCCTCTCTGTGGGTGTATATGGTTTTCTTCAGTGAACAATTGGAACTCGTTTGAGACATTTCTTTGTGGTAGAGAGCCATGGACCTCAGAATTGATCATCATATAGTATTGTTGCTGCCATGTATAATGATCTCCTGGTTCTACTCGTTTCACTCAGCATCAGTTCATGCAAGTCTCTCCAGGCCTCTCTGAAATCGTCCTGCTGGTCGTTTCTTAAAGAGCAATAATATTCCATAACATTCATATACCATAATTTATTCAGCCATTCTCCAATTGATGGGCATCCATTCAGTTTCCAGTTTCTAGCCACTATAAAAAGAGCTGCCACAAACATTTTTGCACAGGTGGGTCCCTTTTCCTTCTTTAAAATATCTTTGGGATATAGGCCCAATAGAAACACTGCTGGGTCAAAGGGTATGCAGAGTTTGATAACTTTTTGAGCATAGCTCCAAATTGCTCTCCAGAATGGTTGGATCCGTTCACAGTACCACCAACAATGTATTAGTGTCCCAGTTTTCCCACATCCCCTCCAACATTCATCGTTATCTTTTCCTGTCATTTTAGCCAATCTGACAGATGTGTAGTGGTACCACAGAGTTGTCCTAATTTGCATTTCTCTGATCAATAGTGATTTGGAGCAACTTTTCATATGACTAGAGATGGTTTTAATTTCATCATTTGAAAATTGTCTGTTCATATCCCTTGACCACTTATCTATTGAAGAGTGGCTTGAATTCTTATATATATGAGACAATTCTCTATATATTTTAGAAATGAGGCCTTTATCAGAAACATTAAATGTAAAGATGATTTCCCAGTTTGATGCTTCCCTCCTAATCTTGTCTGCATTAGTTTTATTTGTACAGAAACTTTTTAACTTAATATAATCAAAATTATCCATCTGGTGTTCAATTAGGAGTTCCAGGTCTTCTTTGGACATAAATTTATTCCATCTCCACAGGTCTGAGAGATAAACTATATTACGTTCTTCTAGCTTGCTTACAAAATCACTCTTTATATCTAGATCATGAACCCATTTAGATCTTATCTTGGTATGTGGTGTTAGATGTGGGTCAAGCCCTAATTTCTTCCACACTAGTTT
>JAJPUD010007863.1:0-24262 GCA_023553655.1 Myrmecobius fasciatus | reverse complement strand
CTTGCACTGATTTCAATTTATTTTCCCATTTATCCTCCAGCTCTCTTATGAGGTTCTTTATGCAATCTTCCAGAAAGGCCTTTTGAAAAGGGGACCAGTGATGGTCCTTGCTGATTTCCTCTTGAGTTTTGTCTAAAGGAACCTCAGGATCTGGGGTCAGCCCTTCTCTGTCTCGATAAAAGGTGTCTATGATGAGAGCTCTCTTTTGCTTCTTCATTTTTTTTTTTTTGACAGGGTGTATATCTTTTTAAGGTTTGGAAAAACCAAGGCTAAAGCTCTTTGCCCTGGGGCACTTCGGCGAGTTGACTAAGGTGCTGGGCCGGTGGGGGCTAGGACTAAGTCCGAATTACTCCTTAAACAAGGCAAGTCTGCCAGAACACCTGCCCCCAATCAGGGCAGAGTGTCCGGAGTGGCTCAGATAAACTCCAGGTGTTTGGAATTTGGAGTTTGGAGTTTGGAGTTTCTGCCACAATGAGCTGAGCTGAGTCCCACCCTCACTTCTGGCCTATACCTGAGTCCACTTGTTTATCCCTCTATCCAAGCTAGACAAACTTGATATGAAGTTCTTCAGAGAGCAGTGTCCAAATGTTTCTGAATTCGCTGACTTGAAGATCAGTTCAGAGGCTTATTTTATTGTTGGTTTGAGAGAAGATCGGAGGAGGACACAGAGAGTCACATTTTTCACTCTGCCATCTTAGCTCAGCCCCCCAGAAAGATTTTTTTAAAAATAAAGCATACATCTAAATAAATATTCTTCTAAAATTTAAGCAGTTGTCCAGTAATAATTGGAATATAGGCCATTTCCCCTCAAATGAGATATCTTTGAAAAATAAAAAATACTATGGAATACAATAAAACAATACTACAAAATTGCTGCATTTTAAAATAATGATATACTTCAAGAAAAAAAGTTTCCTCCAAAGAGGAAAACTGAATTACACTGGAAAAAATACTGACTTTGTAATATCATGACCTGGATTTCAGTCTCATCTCATCTCTGCCAGTTGAGTGAGTTCTGTTAGCCTTGGGTAACTTTATCCTCTCTGGGATTTAACTGAGAGGACATTGAACTATGTGACTTTTTAAGACCTTTTTTATCTCTAAATCTATCACCTTGTGAAATCATATTTGTAGGAGTGAGCATCTTTACTAGATATTGCCCTATAATTCCAACACTTCTGATAACTCTATGCCAGAATACACCACTAAATTGAAAAATTACAGTAATAATAATAGCTATAGTACTTAGTATTTTATAACATTTTTATAAAGAATATCTCATTTGATCCTCACAACAATTCTGGGAAGTAATTGCTATTATTATTCTCATTTCCTGGTTGAGGAAACTGAGGCAAATATAAATTAAAGAACTAGCTCAAAGACTCATAACTACTTAGTACCTAAGGCAAAACTTGAACTGAGTTCCTGATTCCTTGGTCAAATGCTTTAATCCATGTAATATATCCTGACTCTGGGGATACCAGAGAAATAATTCACATTGAAAAAGAAATGTCTTGTCACCTTTTTCCTATATCTGATAGTCTCCACAAATGACAATGATCAACTGGATATTAAAGACTTCTGGGTTTGGAGTCAAGAAGACTTATAATCAACAATTAGAAATTATATAACCTTGGGAACAATCACTTAATTTCTGGGAGCTCAGTTTTCTCACTTGTGAAATAGGCATAATATTAATTTTACCAACTATCTCAAGGGATTGTTTATGAGGAAAGTATTTATGAATCTTAAAGCTGTGTACATATGGTCTACTATTCCATACCTTTCTCCTTTCTCCAGTTTTTATAATCTACAATCTACAATCCCCCACCATGTTGCTTTGAGGCAGCGCCTGATCAATGATTAAAGACTAAGTAAGAATTGCTGATTTATTTTGTCTTCACAAAACAATCATCTTGGGAAGGAAAGACCCTCAGAGTTTCTCACCAGAAGAGAAGCCCCATGCAACAATATTCCCTGAGCCTAGTTTAAGATCACTTGCCTATCAGCTTGAATCCAGATTTTTGGGTGACCATAAATTAAGCTACCTTTTTTGCATATCCAATTGTTTTTTGGACATCTCAAATTGGATGTCCTATTGAAATCTTTAATTCGACATGACCAAAATTTAATTCATTATATTTTCTGCAAGATTCCCCTTTCCAGCTTCCCTATTACTGTTGAGGGTAGCTTTATCCTCCCAAATGCCCCAGGCTCTCAATCTAAGTATTACTGTCATTATAGGCTATCTCCTCTAATCTTCCAAAACCATAGTTCCTACCATGTCAATTCTAACTCAGTAAACTCTAACATCTCCCTATCCGCTTCTGGATCAAATATAAAATTCTCTCTTTGCCATTAAAGTCTTTATAACCTACCCTCTCCTCCCTTGACCCTTTAAGACTTCTGCCTTACTTCCCTCACTCCACATACTCTGTCATTTAGTGACACAGGCTACCATGATGTTCCTTGGCCAAGATACTCCATCTCCTAATCCAGGAAATTTTCACTGGCTGTCCCTCATGCTTGAAATGTTCTTTTTCCTCATAATCATCTGCTTTTTCTGACTTCCTTTAAATCCCAGCTAAAATCTGAGCTATAATTCTAGAGTATAGTACCTTTTTCTGTTGATTCTAATTTATCCTGTCAATATCTTGTTCATAGCTTTTCCCTCTATCTCTTTAGGCAATCAAGGGTAAATGATCACACAGCTAATAAGTGTCTGAGGCTGGATTTGAAAGTACATTTTCCACTCTTCCACTAGCTGCCTCTTCTTCATAGCTTGCATGTTGTTTTTCCTTTTAGACTGTGAGTTCCTTGAGATAAGGATCTGTCTTTGACTTTTGTTTGTATCCCTAGTGTTTAGTACAGTCCCTGATACATATTACATGCTAAATAGATACTTATTAACTAACTGGTTAGGTAAAGACTCTTACCATTCATATTTCGGGGGATAAATAAGACAGAGCCTCCAGAACTTTAACAGGGTTTGAGGAATGAAGAAGAAACACAAATAGATGAATCACACTTGCCCTTTGCTGCCTCCTATCTTCTTTTTATCTCATTTCATTTCTATGACAGCTCAATCAATTGCAAAGGTATGAAACTCATTGCTTCATGGAATCTCTCAGCTCTATTGCCCCCCCCCCATCCCTTTTTTCTCCTGCATGATAACCATAAGCATCGGTTTCAATGTAATCAATCTATCCTAAAGACAGCTAGGTATCCTAGTACATAGGGCACTGGGAGTGAAGTCAGAAAGAGTGGAGTTTTAATTCTACTTGGACATATACTAGTTATATGACCCTGGGAAAGGCTTTTACTCTCCTGTGGCTTTAACTTCCTTGTCTGTAAAATGGAAATTTTAATAGCAGCAACAGCACAAAATTGTTTTTAGACTCAAATGAAATAATGTATTGAAAATGCATGGTAAACCTTTAGAGTGTTGTAAAAATGCTAGCTACTATAAGTCAGAAAGAGCAGTTAAGTCCCAAGAGGAAAAATGTAAGAAGGTTTTGGCAAAGAAACTTCATAGAAAAAATAAACAAATAAAAAAATGAACAAATAAATGTCCAATGTATCTTTGCCAAGACATCCCCAAATAGAAAACAAAAAACAAATAGTTGAACAGTACTGAAGAACAGCCACAAAATAGTTAAACAGTTAGGCAGAAAACCAAGAGAGGATAGTGAGATAAAATCTAAAATAAGGAAAGACTATGCATTAGGAGACCAGTCAAGTAAAGATCAAGAAGGTTAGTTTTCATTATAAAGATAAAAAACCTGAGGGTAAGAAAAGTTGGGACATTAATTTCTCAAGGTTGCAAGGGATAGAGTGGCACTCTATAACCAGATCATGGGATGAATGCATGTTAAAATACAAAATTGTGATTTATCATTTGTCTGTGTGTGTGTGTGTGTGTGTGTGTGTGTGTGAGGGATGGGAGAAGATAGATATGGGATGGGGAAGGTGAAGACACTGAAAGAAAATTTAAGAGAATCCCCTACTCTCTGGCTTAAGGAGAAAAAAGACTGGTTGTTTTTTGTTTGTTTTGTCTTCTCATTTTTTTGTTGTTTTTAAAGTCTGATCTTAAAAAAACAAACAAACAAACAAACAAAAAAACCTCATAACCACCACTGGAATCCCTATAGAGAAAGTAAATTGTCATATCTGGTGACAAGTCCAGAGGGTGAATTTGCTTCTTGCACTAAAAATACTTAGATGTATAAAAGGGTTAAAATTAGGTTACTCCACAAACACTTGAACATGTAGTCTAGACACGATGTAAGCTTATCAGTTTAAACCACATAACCTTTGCCTCTGTACCAGCACTGTAATGACTACAGAGGCCATTCACAACTTCCATAGCATACTAATTTTTACAGCAGAAATAGAGAAAGTATGCCCACATGTGATCACAAATGTAGTCTAATACTTATTTATGCATGAGCGTATATGTGTGTAACACATATATGTAGATGGCTAGAGAAGCTAGTTACTGAATTTTAAACTATTTAGTATATCAAGTGAATTCAGAGTTGAATTATAAATGCAGCCATTCCCATTCATTTGGTAAAAAAACAAACAAACATACCAAAAAACCCAATCCCATGAAACTATTCTGACCTTAACCTTCAGTCAAGTCAATCATAACATTCCAACAACAGAGCAGTGTTCACACTTATCAAACCTGATGTTTCTGACAAAGCTAACTTTGTTAGGCCACATTGTCAATCAAATGTTGTCACTTGGGGGGAAAAGATTACTGTAAGTGACATCATCCCCCTTCTTTGGGCTTAAATAGCTTTAAATGTCTTTATGAGAACAGTCACACTGTGTTTAGAATGAGTTCTGCTTTTAATGATGGAAATTACTTTCAATAAATCCACATACTTATCACTGTATATTTGCTCTAGTCAGTGACTGCTCATGATACAGCAAAAGCAATTATTTCAGAGCACAAGTTAACCATACATAGAAAGTTGCAATTGCTTGAATTGCTGTTGCTATGCTTGAAAAAAAAAATTTGTGCATAATTGGACAGAAGAATATTTTGGGGGGTAAGAGGAGATGGGAGGAGAGAATTGTCTAGACTTATCATTTCATTCAGGAAGCAAAGTAGTGGTATGAAAACTCTCTCACTCCCCTTCTACAGATTGGCAACTTAGTTCTTACTTTAACCAAATCTGTCTCATAATTTTCCTATTTCTGTTATAGCATTCTTCTAGCTACCAAGGTTTGAAGGCATCCTGCTCACTTGGGTCTTATCCACATCTACTCAGCTTCTGTGTCTTATCAATTTTATCTTGTCAATTTTTTTTTTTTACTTCACTACCTTTTTCTCCACTCTCACCATACCACTCTGGTTCAGGTCTCCATTTCTCTAGGGGGTCTATGTGCAACCAATCTCTCCTTATCTCCCCTGCATCTTTTACACAGCCACAAAAAGTGTTATTTCTAAAGCACAAGTCTTATCACTCCACTGCTCCAATATGAGAGTGGCTGCCTGTACAACTCTGGTAAAATGCAATTTCTTCTTCTTGGCATTTAAATCTCTTCAAGATCCAAATCCATGTTATATCTTTCTGTATGGATCACATAACTATACGCTAGCTTAGTGATATTATTGTGCTTCCTTCATTTTCAAAGAGAACCAGTGACATCATAGAGTAATATCTTGACTGGCATGAGAATTGAATTTGAGAGAGGCAAAACTGCACAAAGTTGTCAGTCTGACTCTCTCTTCCAGATTTATCAAAGGCCAATGAAAAGACAAAAGTCAAGGTGACAGCCATAACTTGGGATATCTTGGAGTCTTCAATGTCTGCTCATGTTCTGACATACAGTGCCTAGTGGTATCAAACCTAAATAAAAATGATCCCTTCTCTTAGAACAAAAAAAACACAAATGAATATTATTTCTGTCATATATTTGTATTTGTTTTGTTAAAATTAAATTTCTACTTACATTTACATCTTGACACCTCTGCTCCAACCAAAGTGGTCTACTATTTCTTCCCTATACCCAACACATTATTCCCCATCGCAGAGCCTGTGAAAATCTATTCCCTATCACTAGAATATTTTCCCTCTTTTTGGAGTCAAAGTTCAGTTCAACAATTGCTTTATTACCTTTGCAGAATCCTACCAGTTGCGAGTGACCTCTGTCATTTTCTAATCATTTCATATGTGTATAAGTACATATACACGTTATTTCTTTTTATGTAAGCATGTTGTGTCTCAGAATAATTTGAATTCCTTTAGAGCAAGGACTGTCATGCTTTTGTCTTTATATCTCCAGAAGCTATCACAGTAGTTGACACATGTTAAATGTTTAATCATAATTGCGAATTGGTTTATTGAAAATCGCCTGGGGCATTGAGAAGTTAAATGGTTTACCCAGTTTTCTACAGCAAGTCAAAGAGAGAGTTTAAATCTTTGTCTTCCAGGCTATAAGGCCTGCTGTGCATTTATTATATCATGTTGCTATGGTTCTATGCAACTACTGATTTCCAAATCATCTTCAAATTAATTTCTTCATAATTCCCTTTGGTTTCCCTTAATTTTGTAATTTATAAATTGAGGTGCTATTTCTATTTGGTTAACTGGTATTTGGTTAAATAAGTCAATAAAGCAACACTTTTTTCTAAACTTTAACATTGAACAAGAATTCTAAAATATACAATATTTTATACAATTAAATAAAATTAACATACTTCCTATTTGAGGCAAGTAGTACTTTACACTATATGAGTTCTGAGTTTCATGACACCCAGCAGAAAAGAAAAGTTAAATAAAACCTGCTTTAATTAATTTGACAAGTTGTTTTCAATGCTTCCAATATAGTTCTACTCACATATATGAAGGTTCTTAAATTCTGTGCCATTTAAGCACAAATTTTGATAGCTTCTACACAAACTAGAAATATTTAAATATTGGTCAAGTAACTGTCTAGATCAGTACTTCTAAATCTTTTTAATATCATGACATTTTACACATTTGAATATTATTCAATACCAATCCCCCACAAAGAATTTTTGCTTTTGTGGGTCAATATTCACCATGGTAGAAATTAGATCATAGGAGTATTATTGTAAATTTTGACACTATGAATCCTTCAGTTAACTTTGTAAAGCCCCAACTGGGTTCCAGTACCATGCTTGGAAAATTGCTTACCTTGAAAATGAAAGGCTCAGTACTTTCTGAAAATTGACAAAAAGATTATGAAAACTATAATCATAACTCATAAAGCTACACACAATGGTGTGAAGGTGTAACACCTATTGAAACGGTAAATATTATAATGCATTCTATTGTTAATCTCAGCCAAATTTGATTTGACTATCCCTCCCCCCTTTTTTTTAACCAAGTGGACTTGAATTACTTTTTCAATTAAGAGTCTCTATACTTCTATATCACATTATCCAGATCGTGATTTCTTTTCCCTATAGCTCATTCTTCCCTATCCCTTCTTTCTTGAGAGACTGAACTGCAACCCTCATAAATGTGAATTTTAAAATATATGTTAATGTTCCCTCAGAAACTGGGGCTTTGTAACTCAGCAGCAGCAGCAGCAGCAGCAGCTCCTATTATCTCCACCTTCACTGCAATTCAGTTGCACATCAGAAGATTCATATCCTTGACCTCTCTAATACCAACAAGCCATGATACAAAATTAGGAAATTGCTATCTTTGACTGTAATCCTCCAAATTTGTATGTAAATAATGCTTCCTAGATCTTCCGTAATCTTCCTTTTCTCTATTCTAAATTATCACACCTTGGGATTGTATAGCATAGGAAGTAAAAGCAGAGGAGTAAAAATTATCATATTTAACCCATAAGAATTTGGATTCATTGACTATGTGTGTGTGTGTGTGTGTGTTTATAATATGTGTGTGAATGTGTGTGGATGTATGTATGTCTGAAAATTAGCTATTTCATTTATGAAGGAAGAGCTCAGTGAAATATTTAATCAACATTTAAACTAAACATTGGGTCTAACTAAAAAAACGCATAAAAAACAAGCAAATGAAGTGAATTGTAGATACTTAGAATAAATGAAAAGCAAATTGCAAACAAGATACATGAAATAGAGACAAGACCTTTCAGCAATTGACCTTTAACAATTTGCATTTCTTATATATAGATGGGAAATGTGTTTTATTATTTGTTCAAAAGTATATTTGACTATGAACTTTAAACACACAGTAGCAAGTAAAATCATAGAGCCCTATGGGTATTTGTAATTTTAAATATCATGTGTATTGGTGTAAAGTTTGACTAGAAATTTGAGCAATCTTGTGTCTCTTATCTAAGCATAAAAAATGAAAAGAAACAAGCACAGATTATAATTCTATGCAGTAACACAGAAAAAATATAATAATGCCACCTTGAAGTTATACTCTGCATAATATCATGTCCAGAATATACCTGAGAGAGATTCTCTGAGAATACAGGCGGGAAATTTATGCACTTTATTTTAGATGCATGGAATAACAAATAAATATATGCGTCTTGTAGTAAAAAAGAAAATTAAACTAACTTTAAAATGTCAAAAGATTTCATTCTGATTCCAAAACACTCAGAAATCAAAGTCATTTCCTGAATGATTTCCCTGAAAAACAGTTCATATAATGTCAACCTCCAGAAATTAGTATATGGTAACATGCCAACAATAGGTAAAAACATGTTTTCTTCTACCTGAATACAAGAGCATTTGTCAGTGTGAAATCATAGTATGAGATTAACATATTATAAGATTTTAAGATTCTTAAGCCAAAGCAGTTAAAATTTACGTTTTAAGTTCTGGAAGTAAACACATAAGGTGAGAGGGAGTAGTTTCTTTGTAAGAATCTTTCAAATTCTAAAATTCTAGGATTCTTTTATTTTTTCTTTCTGATCTTACTACAAGAGGTGCTAACATATGAAGGGACTAATGTAATATTCTTCAAGCAGGAGAAAATTGCTGGCAAATGTTCTTCCCTTAATTAAGTTACTCCCTAACTGGATTAGCTAAAATGAAAGTCAAATATATCATCCATCCTAAGCCTTAGCATTTACGAAGCAACCCCTGAATATCTTTCACATGCTTCATCTTGTCCCTTTAAGACACCTAGAGCTGAGGTCACTCCAAAGTAATAATTCTAAATTCTATGGCTAAACAAAAGAGGACTCAAAGTCCCTGAATTTTGTAGATTTAACATCACTTTTACTTTTTCATTATAAATTGGCTTGAGAAATAACATGGTTTTTTTGTTTGTTTTATTTTGTTTTAATGAGGGGACAATTTTAGCATAGGAAAAAATACACAAAGAGCTATTTGCATTTAATCAGTACAAATATTGCTGGGTGTGTGTGTGTGTGTGTGTTTGTGTGTGTGTGTGTGTGTTTAGATTTGATTTCAGAAAATCTGGTTTAGGAAAATTTTGACTTACATGAAAAGGAAACAAAAAGGATCACAACACATTTCTATGACATGTTTCTTTTCTCAAAATATTTAATTAGAAGATTATGTTGAGATTTGGTTTTCCAGAAATCACTTATCAGGTAACTTTGAGTCAATGGAACAAAGATGGAAACTAAAAGAAAGTAAATGAATCCACTTATTTACCAAAATAAATATCACAAGGCAGTGCATGTGCTTTATTCTCAATATTTTATTAACTAAAATATCAACAACGAATGTCTACATATATAAAGAACATCAGGAAATAGGATTTTTATCTGAAATTGTGACACAATTATATATAGTTTTAATTTTTATTTTTTTAATTAATTAATTTTTTAAGTTACACATTGCTTTATAAATAATTTTGGGAGAGAAAATCAGAACAAAAGTGAAAAACAAGGGAAAGAAAAAAAAAGAAAAAAGAAGTCAATATGGTACGTGTTGATTCACATTCAATCTTCATGGTTCTTTTTCTGGATGCAGAAGGTATTTTCTATTCATAGTCTACTGAGATTGCTTTGGATCACTGAACCAGTGAGAAGAATAAAGTCTTTCATAGTTGATCATCTCAGATACTTGCTATTATTGTGGACAATACATTGCTAGTGCTGCTTGTTTTGTTTAGCATCAGTTCATGAAAATCTTTCTAGGTCTTTCTAAAAGTAGCTTATTCATCATTTTTATAGAACAATAATATTCTATTATCTTCATATACCACAGCTCATTCAATCATTCCCCAATTGGTGGGCATCTACTCATTTTCCAATTCTTTTTTACAACAAAAACAGCTGCTACAAACATTTTTGCATATGTGGGTCCTTTTCACTTCAGCTTTAATTTTTTTAAAATAAAACAAAATTAATTAAAATTATCCTTCTTGTCTTTGTCCCTTTCTGAACTTCCTTCTGATCTCTTCTTTTTATTTTTTTTAATGTTTCTTCCATATCCTCTACTTTAAATTGTTATCACTATCCCTCCATGTTTCATATTCTACTCCTGCCCCAATCAACCACCACAACTGTCCTATAACAAAATCACAAACAAAGCAAATCTGTCACCTAATAGTTATGTTTAAAATGTATGATTTAATTTTACACCTACTGTATATCATCTTTCCACTAAGAGGAGGAAGACGTCTTTATGTTTTGTAAGCAATAACTGGTCATTGCATGACCAGAGTTCTTAAACCTTCAAAGTTGTTTTCCTTTATAATGTTGTGGACAGTGGATAAATAATTCTCCTGGCTCATGTCACTTCATTATCATCAGCTGATACAAGTCTTCCTAGTTTCTTTTAAATCAATTCCTTTCATTATTGTTTAGAGTGCAATAACAATTCAATATATTCATACACTATATTTTAGCTCTGAAATATATTTGTACATACAAGTCCTTTCCCTCTTTATCTCATTTGTTTTCTCTCTGGGTGATAGGGTGTGGAAAGCTTAATAATTTAATGGTATATAATTTCAAATTGTTTTCCAAGATGATTGGACAATGATAGCTCAACTAATATGGCATATAAACCCTTTAACAATTTTCATTTTTATTTTTTATCACTTTGGAAATCAGATAAGCATGAACTAAAACCACAGAGATTTTTTAAATTTTAATTTTTTTCTTGTTATTAGTAATTAGGAACATTTTTTCCAATATTTTGATAATTCATATTTCTTCCCTTGAAAACTGCCTTGTCATCATATCATTTCACCTTTTATGCATTTTATAATAATATATTTGTCAACTTCTTATACATATATAGTTTATAAAAGAAACTATAAATATTTTCCTCATTTATTTTATTTCTAATTCTTCATTGCTTTTGCTTGTATAAAAACATTTTCATTTTTCTATAATAATCTATTTTATCTCTTGTGAATAGTTATAAAAGATACTCATTCCTTTCTTCTATAATTTGTATGTTTGTATATATACACATGTGCATATTTTTATGATACATGTCATGTATCTATTTGTATGTATTTTATTAAAAAGAAAGTACCTTAAGGTTATATGTAAAAGTTATCTATTTTAAATATAATTTTATGCTTCAAACCAGTTCCAATTGTTCGGTGAAGAGAGCCATATACACCCAGAGAGAGGGATGTGAAATGTGGACCACAACATAACATTTTCATGTTCTCTATTGATATTTGCTTGCATTGTGCTTCCTTTATCGGATTATTTTTTTCTTGTAGATATGATTTCTCCTGTACAAAAAATGATGTGTGGAAATAACTATACATATATTTGATTTCTTAAGTATTATAAAATAATTAACATGTGGTGGATATCCTGCCATCTAGGGTAGGAGTGGGGAGTAGGGGAGAAAAATTTGTAACAGAAAGTTTTGTAAGGGTTAATGTTGAGGAATTACCCATACATATGTTTTGCAAATAAAAAGTATTAATTAATAAAAAATAAATAAATAAATAAAATTTTAACAGACTTGACAATATAATTCCCCAGATCACAACATTTTGTTTACAGCAGAGGCAATAACAAGAAAATACAGCTAATGATAATGGAGAAGATGGAAAAAAACATGAAAAGTAAACAGAACTAAGATCATATTAGCCTAGACCATTTATATAATGGTCCAAGAGTTCTATTTTTCTCACAGTCTCAGAACATATCATTGAATTTATAGTCAAAGAAAATCATTGTTGTTCATAATTACCTAAAAGCACTAAGAACATGTTGTTATATTCAGTATCTTCTGTGTAAAAAGGAGATATCTGACATTTTATTTTATTTTTCAAAATGTAAGTCAGTCAGATTAGTGAAGGCTTTAAATGCCAAATGGGGGGTTTCATATTTGTTGCTCAATGTTATAGGGAACAACTGGAGTTTATTAAATAGAGGGAGTAATAAGGTTGCCATGGAAAGCAAAAAAAGCATTTGGATTGTGAGACTCAGTAATTGGGAGGCTGGTATTATCCTTTGAAGTAAGAAGAAAGTTAGGGAAAGGGGAAGATTTAAGGTTGGAGAAACTAATGAGTTCACTACTAGACATGTTAAGTTTGAGATATAGTTCAAAATGTCCAACAGGCAGTTGAAGATGGGAGTCTAAAGGGCTGGATAGTTAGATTTGAGAAACATCAGCATAAAGGTAATTGAATCCATGGGAAATGATGAGATCACCAAGCAAAATAGCAGAGAGGAAGAAGAGAAGGTGGCCCAATACAGAACCTTTGGGATAGCCATGTGACTTGGGTAAAGATAAAATAAAGATACAATAAAGGATACTGAGAAGGAACAACAAGACAGGTAGAAGGATAAAAGAAGATTAAGAAAATGAGAGGTATCATGCAGAGACTTGAAGTACTGTATAAATACTATGGCAAAATCATAAACTTTGGTAGCTAATTTTGGAAAATGCAGTAAATAAAACTCTCAGCCTGGAGACAAAAAGACTCATCCTTGTGAATTCAAATGTGGCCTAAGACACTATCTATATGATCCTGGGCAAGTCACTTAACTCTGTTTGCCTCATTTTCCTTATCTGTAAAATGTACTAGAAGAGGAAATGGCAAACTATTTCAGTATCTTTGCCAAGAAAAGCCAAATGGGATCATGAAAAGTGACTTTACAAAAACAAACAAACAAACAAACAAAAAAAAAAACCTTTGGAAAAAGTCATTTCAGCTGAATGATGAGTTTGGAAACCAGACTATATAGAATAATGAAGACAGTGAGGGGAAAGAATTTTAGGCACTGAGAGTATATGGTTTTCTCAATGAGTCTAGCCATAAAAGGGAGGAAAATTTTGGAATAATAAGTATGGATGAATAAACCATGTGCGAGTTTTGTGAGGACCGAGACCATTTGTTTGTAGGCAGTAGGGAAGCAATAGTAGACATGAAAAGATTTCAATTAAGTGAGAAGTGGGATGATACAGGGGGTACTTTGCTGGAGAAGATGAGGTAAAATGGGATCTCTTGTAGGTCTAAATGTGTTTGCGTTGACAAAGAGAAAGACTATATCTTCCTGTGAGACATAGATCAAGGATGAAATGGGAGTAGAAATCATCCAAGTCAAGTATTTTCAGGAAGGAAGAAGAAGAGGGAGCTTTCTGAGAAAATCACCTAATTTTTTTCCCAGTAAAACATAAGGTACAGTTATTGCATATGTTTAAATTCCCAAGAAATAAATTCTTGCTAAATATATAGCATAAAATAATTTAACATTTCACCATAAAAATAATAAAGAAATTGAGAAAAATCTCACTGGACCTGTGTTCAATTTTCAAAAAGCTATTTTTTTTTCTTTTTCATAAGTGGATTCAAAGTGTTATCATTAAACAATAAAAACTAATTTCAAAAACATATTTGTGGCCAAAAGCATGCTTTTGCTCAAAAAGACTATTTTAATTCACTTTAAAGAAAAAGATCATTATGATTAAGAATAAAAAAGCATATTTTCATTTTTATATGTTTAAAAATATCTTTTGCAGCAATTGTCCTATATACTTAGATTGAAATTTGTACTTACCTTCTAACATAATAAAAATAACTGGCAAACTTCCAGCATCTCTCAATAGGATCATGTTTTGATTTGACATATATTAACACCCAATAAGTACTTCTGTTTTTTATCTTTTCAGACAGATGCTTTTGATTTAAAAGCAAAACACCACTCTTATTTATGATTTTAATTACAAATTATTGGTCACCAACAGCTAGGAAATCTGATAGAATTGACTCCATGGCAAATCAAATTAGAAATTTCCCAACATCACATTTACCCATGAATACAATCACCATTTTGATGGGCAAGGAAACATTAATCATCAATGTTTCAAGTTTAAATTAGACTTTCTAAAAATTTAGAAGTCTAAATTATGTTCTCAATCCTATTTGCATTTGCTTCAGGAGGTTTTAATGCAAAAACCTGTTTTTTTTTAACATCAATAAAAGTAGCTCATAATATAGCCTGCTAAAGAATCATTGAATTTTATGACTGAAAGGGACATTAAAAGGCCTAAAGCATAACCCCTCATTTTATTCTTCTGGAAAATGAAGAAATTTATACTACTTGTCCAAGGTCACACAGTTAGTTCATAATAGAGATGGAAATTGAATTTCTTGGCAGAAAATCATGTTTTTTTCCCCACTATAACTACTTCACTTCATAATGAACATGAAAAATTTGGAAAAAAGGCAAGGTATTAAAGTAACTTTGGGTATTTGGTTAAAGGTATTGAGTAACTTTGATTTGCTCTATCTCTGTTGTTCCCTTTCCAGAGAACAATATCCTTTAACCAAGAATTCTATACAATGTACAATTCCCATGGACTTCTTCCTCACCTCCACAAAGAAGTAGAAGAAAATATTTAAAATGACATTTTAAATATTGAAATTATCTTCTAAGGGAACATGACAAAACTAAAAATAAATTCCAGGCGTGGAACCAAGATGTTGGAGAAAAGTCAGTGCTTGAGCTCTCCCAGTTTTCCTTGAAAACTACGTGAAACCAAGCCTCTGAACAGAATCTGATGGAAAGGAAACCACTCTCCAGCTCAAGACAGACTGAAAAAACTTCAAGAAAGGTCAATATCACGGTGGTAAAAAGGGTATTCAGCCCAGGTGAGATAGACTCTGGGAAAACCAGTGAGAGAAAAATTTTGCTCTGGGTAAGACCCTCTCACCTACACAAAAACTGACCATGTAATAGGGCACAAAACCATCACAATCAAATGCAAAAAGACAAATAATAAATGCTTCCCTTTCAGACCACAATGCAATAAAAATTATATTCAATAAAGAGCCAAGGAAAGTAGACTATAAACCAATTAAAAATTAAATAATCTAATTTTGAAGAATGAGTGTGCCAAACAACAAATCACAGAAACAATACATAATTTCATCCTAGAAAATGACAATAATGAGATAATATACCAAAATTTATGGAATGCAGCCAAAGAAAGGACATTTTATATCTCTAAATAACTACATAAAAATTTAGAGAAAGAGAAAAATCAAATCACCAGCATCAAAAATGAAAGGAGTGAACTTACCACCAATGAAAAAGAAATTAAAGCAATAATTAGTAGCTTTTCTGCTCAACTGTATGGCAGTAAGTTGGACAGTCAAACTAAAAGGGATGAACATATACAAAAATATAAATTGCCCAGGTTAATAGAAGAGGAAATAAAATATTTAAATAGTCTCATTTCAGCAAAAGAAATTGAACAAGTCATTAATGAAGTTTTAAGAAAAAAATCTCCAAGGCCTAATGGATTCATAAGTGAATTCTACCAAACATTTCAGAACAATTAATTCCCATATCATGTAAACTATTTGGGAAAATAGATAAAGAAGGAATACTAACAAATTCCTTCTATGACACAAATATGGTATCGATACCTAAACTAGAAAGGGCCAAAACAGAGAAAGAAAATTACAGATGAAACTCCCTAATGAATATTGATACAAAAATTTTAAATAAAATATTAGCAAAGAGATTATAGCAATTTATCAGCAGAATAATACACTATGACCAAGTGGGATTTACTCTAGGAATGTAGGGCTGGTTCAATTTCAGGAAAACTATAATCATAATAGATCATATCAATAACAAAATCGATATAAATATGATAATCTTAATAAATGCAGAAAAAGCTTTAAACAAATACAGCACCTATTCCTATTAAAATATTAGAGAGCATAATAATAAAGGGAGCTTTCCTTAAAATAAAAAGCAGTATCTATCTAAAACCTACAGCAAGCATATTATTTATAATTATTTATAGCTGGACACATTCCCATTAAGATTAGGGGTGAAACAAGGATGCCCATTATCACCACTATTATTCAACATTGTACTAGAAATGTTGGCTTTGGTAATAAGAAAAGAAAAGGAAATTAAAGGAATTAGAATAGACAATGAGGAAATAAAATTATCACTCTTTGCAGATGATATACTTAGAGAATCCTAAAAAATCATCCAAAAACCTACTGGAAACAATTCACATACTTGACAAAATTGTAGGATATAAAATAAACTCACACAAATCATCAGCATTTTATATATTACTGACAAAGCTCATCAACAAGAGATGAAAAGAGAAATTCCATTTAAAATTACTGTACACAAAATAAAATACTTGGGGATCTCCTGCCAAGATAAACCCAAGAATTATATGAACACAATTGCAAAACACTTCTCACACAAATAAAATCAGATGTAAAGAATTAGAAAAATATCAATGCTCTTGGTAGGCCAAGCTAATATAATAAAAATGACAATTCTGCCTAAATTGTTCTACTTGTTCCATGCCATTTCTTTTTTTTTTTTGCTGAGGCAATTGGGGTTAAGTGACTTGCCCAGGGTCACACAGCTAGGGAATGTTAAGTGTCTGAGATCAGATTTGAACTCAGGTCCTCCTGATGTCAGGGCTGGCGCTCTATCCACTGCACCACCTAGCTACCCCTGTTCCATGCCATTTCAATCAAACTGCCAAAACATTATTTTATAGAGCTAGAAAAGATAATAACAAAATTCCTCTGGAAGAACAGAAGGTCAAGAATATAAAGGGAGTTAATGAAAAAAAAAATACAAAGAATAATGCCTAGCAGTACCAAACCTAAAACTGTATTAAACATACTGGGAAAATTCAGAGAAAAATAGTGGAATAGACTGAATACACAAAACACAATACTCAATGCCTATAGCAATGTAGTATTTGAGAAATCCCCAAATTCCAGCTTCTGGAATAAGAACTCACTATTTGACAAAAATTGCTGGGAAAACTGGAAAATAATATGTCAGAAATTCAGCATAGATCTACATCTCACACTTCATACCAAAATAAGGTCAAAGTGGATACATGATTTGGGCATAAAGGAGGATACCATCAATAAATTAGGAGAACAAGAGACAATTTACTTATCAGATATTTGAAGAAGAAAGGAATTTATAACCAAAGAAGAACTAGAGAACATTATAAAAGGCAAAATGGACAACTTTTATAACAATAAAATAAAAAGGTTTTACACAAACAAAACCAATAGCAAAAAAGATTAAAAGGGAAGTATAGTTGGAAAGTTGGAAAAAATCTTTACAGCCAGTATTTCTGATAAAGGTCTCCTTTCTAAAATATATAAAGAATTGTGTCAAATTTATAAGAATACATGTCATTCCTCAATTGATAAATGGTCAAAGGATACGAACAGACAATTTTCATATGAGGAAATTAAAACCATTTATAATTATGTGAAAAAATTCTCTAAATTACTATTGATTAGGGAAATACAAATTAAGACAACTGGGGTACCACCTCACTGCTCTCAGATTGGCTAAGATGACAGGAAAAGATAATGATAAATGTTGGAGGGTATGTGGGAAAACTGAGAAATTAATGCATTGTTGATGAAGTTATGAAGTGAGCCAACCATTGAGGAAAACAATCTGAAACTATGCCCAAAGGACTATCACATTTTGCCCATTTATGACCCAGTAGTGCCATTACTAGTTCTATATGCCATGGAAATCATAAAGGAGGAAAAAGGATCCACTTGCAAAAATGTTTGTAGTAGCTCTTTTTGTGGTAGCAAAGAATTGGAAAAGGAATGAATGCCCATAACTTGGGTAATGGCTGAAAAAGTAGTAGTATATGAAAATAATGGAATATTATTGTTCTTTGAAAATGATGAATAAACTGATTACAAAAATGCCTGGAAAGATTTACATGAACTGATTCTGAGTGAAACAAACAGAACCAAGAATACCTTGTACACAATAACAGCAAGAATGTGTGATGAACAACTGTGAAAGGATTGGTTCTTCTCAGTAGTTCAGTGACCCAAAGCAATACCAATATACTTTAGAGAGAAAATGACATCTGTCTCTAGAAAAAGAACTGAGGAGACTGAATGTTAATCAACACATGCTATGTTTACTTCTTTTTTCTCTCCCATGTTTTTTTCCTTTTGTTCAGTTTTTTCTCTCCCAATATGATTCATAAAGAAATGTGGATTAAAAATAAACTTACTACAATAAATAAAGACTAGAAATAGATGGAAATGATATTAGAAGCTCACTACTCATCAGGTAGAATTTAAAAAAAAATAAAGGACCTTGCCAATGGTTGACTTTCAATATGTAATTACTGGAGTAATGCATAAATCCACTAAATTGTTAGAGTTGTTAGGAAACCTAAACAACATGCAATGGTTACTTGGCTATTCTTAGAGTCCCTTGTCTTTAAGATTTAGAATACAAAGTTGCATTACATGAGCATCTGTTTCCTTAAGAGGATTAATTAAGGATATAAAATATAAGCAATCCTTTCAAGGCTTTCTAGTTTAGAGTATAAAAGAAATCTAGAAGACCAACTGTGAAAACCCATAGGAAGAACAAAGAATATTATTAGAATGTACTGTCAAAGGTCATTAGCAATTTCTTTTTTTTCCCTAATTTATGTGTTTTTTTAAATTAACAAAAGCTGACTTTCCCTTCCTCCCATCCAAATATTGAGAAGAATAAAGGGAAAGTAAATCAGTCTAATAAATATAGATAGTTAACCAAAATGAATTCCTGCATTTTTCAAATTCAATAATATATGTTTCCTTCTGTACCCTGAATCCACCACCTCTATCAGGAAGTAGGTAGTATGCTTCAGTGTCAGCGGACTGGAATCATGGCTTGTCATAGTATTGATTAAAGTTTTTATGCACTTCAAAATTATTTGATCTGTGTCATTGCTGCTATATAAATTGTTGTCCTGGTTTTGCTCACTTCACTGTGCAACAGTTTCCACAAATTTTCCTAGGTGTAACTGTAACAACAATTTTCAAAAATTTTTGGTGGCATATTAATATATGGCAAATACATGGTGGCTGTAATATAATATTACATTCATATATCATAATTTGTTTGGTCATTTCCTATTTGACAGGTACTCTCTACCTTTCTAGATTTTTGCTCATATATAAAAGTCAAAAGGGATATACAGTTTAGTAACTTTTGGGGAATAGTTTCAAATTACTTCTCTGAATAGTTGGTGAAAATCACATCTCCACCAACAATGCATTAATGTGTCCCTACAACATCTGTCATTTTCCTTTTTTGTCAGTTTTATCAATCTGTGAGGTGGAATGTTAGAAGTACTTTAATTTATTTTAATTTAACTTGCATTGTTTCAGTGGAAAATCCAAAGTATATTTGTAATTTGGAATTTTTAATGTGACTATTTATGTCTTCATTTTCTTTCTTAGAAACTTCCTATTCATATACTTAGGCCAGTTATCAATTGGGAAATGCAAGTTATTCTTTTGGTTCGTATAAGTCATCGTTTACTTTAGAAATAATATACTTGTTGAAAAGAATGTTCCCCAGTTATATGTTTTCTTTCTAATTTCAACTTCATTTGTTTTGTTTCTGTAAAAATGTTCCAAGTTTTATGTAAAAAAATTGTGTGTTTTATTTTTGTGAACTTCTCTATCCTATTAAGCTATGGGCTGTTCACCATCTGTAAATATTAAGAGTACTTACTCTAATGTATTTATGATGTCAACATTAACATCCAAGTCATGTATACTACCAGAGCTTATCTTGTTATATAATGAGAGATATTAGTGGAGGTGTACTTAGTTTTTGATGTCTAATTCAACTAATTGCTTTATATATGAATATATATATATATATATATGTATGTATATATATATATATACATATATATATATATATATATATATTTGTTGATTAAATCTCTTTAAGATCATAGAGGCAGCCTGATATATTGAATAGAGTGATGCTCTTAAGAGTAATTAAGATTTGGATTTAAATACAACCTCACAGGTTATATTACATCAGAGGAGAGAGTGCTAGGTCTGGAGTCAGACAACTTCCTGAGTTCATATCTTGCCTCAGATAACTCTTAATTATGTGACCCTGGGCAAGTCACTTCAATCTCTTTGCCTCAGTTTCCTCATAAGTAAAATGAGCTGGAAAAATATAAAAATTATTAAATTTATTAAAAATTATCAATTTTTTAAAAAATTATGGGAATAATCTGATTAAAAAGTTAACATATATAGAGGAATTTTTTTCCAGAAAAAGAGCAAAAGACAATAATGTAAAAAGAAATCCACGAATTTTATACAAGTTAAAGTGTCTTTGAAGAGAGGATATGCAGAAATAACATAAGGATGGGAGATCATAACAAAGATATATAGGTAGATATAGATACATCTATATCTATATGAAACCTAAATACCATAATGTAGAAAATAATATAAGAAAATATCCAGAATTTCTGAAAACAGGGAAATCTTACTCTATAAAACTATACATTACAAATTAGAAAAATAAATAAATAAAATTCTAAGACACATAGTGTTAAATAACAAATTTTATAAGCTTCTGGATAATAAGTCTTCAAATATGAAAGAAAGGAAATTTGAATTGAGTTAATGTCTGTATAGTATTTTGTGGTTTGCAAAGTGTTTTACATTTTATTAGCTCATCTGATCCTCACAATAGCTCTGAAGGTATTTTGTCCATTTTACAAATAGGAAATTGAGGCAAAGTATTTTAAATGATTTGTTAATAGTTATACTATTAATTAGTTACGCTACTGAATTATGTCTTTACTGTATTCTGTAGTGATTAAAAACTATAGAAGATGGGCAGCGAGGTGGCACAGTGGATATAGCACCAGCCCTGAAGTCAGGAAGACCTGAGTTCAAGTCTGGTCTCAGACACTTAACATTCCCTAGCTGTGTGACCCTGGGCAAGTCACTTAACCTCAATTGCCTCAGCAAAAAAGAAGAAAAAAAACTATAGAAGAGAATAAAGTTGTAAGAACGAATGAATTTATAATCATTTACTAAGCACTGTATTTTAGGCACTGCATGTGCTAGGGATTAAAATACAAAAAGAAAAATAGTCTCTATATTCAAGATGCTTCCATTCAGGAAAAGAAACTATAGGAGAGTATGGTGGCCAAGGAGAGATGTGATAGTCAGGGAAGTCATACAGCTATTCCTCAAAGTCATAACACATTCTTTTAAGGGATATTATTTTATTCCTAGAAGTAGAGGTCAGAAATGGAGGAGAGGCTAAGAAAGGACAAACGTGTGACAACATGGCATAAAGACATCTGGGGGAAAGCATAGTAGTTATGTAAGAGGTAAGATATGGTAAATTCTTGTAAGTCAGAAGTTTGCAATCTCAGCACATGCACTAGAATGACAGTGCAGAGACTGATAAAGTAGAATTGGAGAACCTCATGATAGTGTCTAAGGAGGGGCATGACATGACTGAATAGAATGAAATATAATGAACTTCCTTCATAATAAATTTCAATAAGCAAAGGAGCACAAGTCCAACCCAAAATGTTACATCCTATTAGCCTATTCTTTGACATTTAAAAAAAATGACTATATAACAAATTTGTTCAGGAGAATATCTAAAAATAAATAAAACCCAAAGTGGAAACTTTGGAGGAAAGTACTACATTACAGAGTTTCTTTCCTATAGAGATGAAAGCTGGACAGAGCTGGACAGACTTAGATGTGGAAGAATGGGTTTCAAAACATTCAGAGAAAGGGTAGATGGGAAGTGACTAAATTGTGATAAGTTCTAGAATAAAATTCTAAAATGAAACAGAAATACTGAGATTTAAAAAAGGGAAGTTGTTTATAATAAACAAGGTGGTTACAAACAGAACTCATCAACCAATTATAATTTGAAAAGACATCCACATAAGTTGGAAGCTAGGGTAGGTTATGGAAGAGTGATAATACAGAAGTATGACACAATAATTTAAGAATAGTGTCAGCAATGCTAAATGAACTAAGAATTGAAATGATTACATTTCATACATACAATTACAATTCAATTAAAAATACCAAAAGCAATTTTAAAATGCAATAAGAGAATAAAATGTATGTTGAAGAAGAGGAATAAGATGCTCATGGTAAATAGAAGGACAATAAATAACAGTGACAATCTAACTCTTATTTTGCTTGTTTTTTTCCAACTAAAATGATTCTGGGATCAATCAAAATAATTAATAAGGAATTAGAACATAGGAAAAGTAATAAAGTTGTTAAAATAGCATCTAGGATACTCTCAATAAAGTCAATCTATCAAACACATAACCTAGGGAATGAAAGAAATGGGAAATATTATCAGCCATTATCATTAAACTTTGAGAATCCCAGAACATAGGAAAATCACCACAGATTCAAAGAAAGGCAAATATTTCAATTTTCAAAAAATGGAAGAGGAGCTATCTGAAAAAAAATATAGTCCTTCAATAAACATTCACCAAGCACTTACTATGTATATGAAAGAACATAGCCAGTTAAACATTGGCTAAGCATTTACATGTCAAGCAACATGCTGAGTGCTTAGGATAAAAAAAAGCAAAAGATAACCCTTGTTTTCAAGAAGCTTCGGATCTTATGGGGAAAATGATATGACAACAATTATGTACAAATACAATATACACAGGATAAATTAGAGATAGCCAACATAGGAAAAGCACTATTATTAAGGGAAACTGGAAAAGCTTCCTGTAGAAGATGGAATCTTAGCTGGGATCTGAAGAAAGACAGGAAATATAGAAGCCAAAATGGGAGGGAAGGGATTCTAAGTATGAAAGACAGCTAATAAAGATTTTTGGTTGTAAGGAAATGATTTATATTGTTTGAAGAAAGCAGAGGATCAGTGTCATAGTATTGATGGGTAAATGAGAGAGAAGAATTAAGGTGCAAGACTAGAAGTGGTGGAGGGGCAGGTTAGGAAGGGCTTTGAATGCCAAATAGGACTTTATATTTCATCCCAATGATGACAAGTAACCATTAGAGCTTATTTGGGGGAGTAAAGAAGAAATGTATGAGTTGGTCAGACATGCTTTAGGAAGATCATCTAAGCTGAGTAAAAGGTAGATTAGAATGGGGAAAGACTTGAGGAAGAGAGACCAATTAATGGATTATTGCAATAGCTCAGGCTTGGAGTGATGAATTGCTATATTAAGGTAGCAGTGGTATAAAAAACAAAAGGAGCTATCACAGGATGGCTTATGAACATTTGGAAAAAGCTAGCATGGTTTTATTAATATGACCAATACCAGACTTACTTAATTTTCTTTGTTGACAGGTTTAGTAGAGTGAGGAATGATGTGACTGGGAAATGATGGTTTATTGAGATTTCAGCAAAGTTTTGGACAAAGTCTGTCATGATATTTTTGTATACAAAGAGGAAATAAATGGGTTATATGATAGTAATGAGTAATGTTCAAAACTTTAAAAAAAATTAACCACAGTCACGGATAAAAAGTAGTCAATGACAGCTCAATGTCATCTTGGAGAGAAGTTTTTAATCAAGAATCCTAAGAATATTTCCTTGCCCTGGATTTGACTCAACATTTTTGTCAGTAACTAGGAACAAAATAATGACAGAATGTTTGTGAATGTTCTGGTTCATAAAGCTAGAAGGGATAGCTACAATTTTGCACCATAAAGGTCAGTGAGCAGAAAAAAAAAGATCTCAACAGAGCTACAATAATAAGTTAAATAAGATGAAATATAACAGATAGAAATATAACAGATATGAATGCAAAATTCTATACATAAGATTTTTTAAAATCAGTTTTAAAAGAGACAGTCCAAAGGAAGTGTAGCTGGACAATTGTTCAAGAAGAAAAAAAATCTAGGATTTAGTGCATATGACCAAATTTCTATAAGTATCACTAGTATAACCTGATGAGAATAAAACCAATGACCTCTTAGTATATTCAAGAGTGGTCCCATGTCCAATATAAGGAAAGTAATAATTGCTTTCTGCTGTGTCCTGATGAAAC
>JAJPUD010007862.1:74752-91852 GCA_023553655.1 Myrmecobius fasciatus | reverse complement strand
GTAGTAGTAGTAGTAGTAGTAGTAGTAGTAGTAGTAGTAGTAGTAGTTGCAGCAGCAGCAGCATCTCCATTTTGTAGATGATAAAAAGATATCTGGATAGAGCATTGGCCTTAGAGTTAGGCAGACTTAGGTTTGATTTCTACTTATTAGATGTGTGACTCTAGGCAAGTCAATGACTGCTCAGCCTCATTTTATCTTTAAAATGAAGAGGGGTTAGATTCAGTGATCTCTGACTTTTTTTCCAGTTCTCCATCTATGATCCAGTTCTAACTGTAGCCATGCCATGGAACATGGTCAGGGATTGGCTCAAACCCTGACCACATCCAATGACACATGTTCTAGTGGTTCTCTTTCCACGGAGCACGGAGGTTGAACTTTCAATGAGACTCCATCTTTTTGATGAAGGTGTGAGCCACCAAAGACCTCTGATTGTTCCCCAGGTGTCACCTCCTCCATCCTCACTCACCATGATGGGAAGAGAGAAGTATTACGTCCAAGAGTTCCTCTGAGGAACAACCACTGAGTGGTCCACTCAGTAGTTTTTGAAGGGAGAGATAACCTTTCAGTCTCTTCTGTCTTTCTACAGAACCTGTGAAATAAATGTATTTTTTTGATTAGGTTAAAAAGGTCATGCTTTGCCTCATTTATTTCTTACCAAGCCTTAATCACTGAATAGGCAGTTGCTTCAGGAAACTGAGACCTATCAAAAACTTTAGCTTAAAAAGACCAAGGTCTTTTTATCCAGGGCCATCTCCAGTCATCCTAATCTATGTCTGGCCACTGGACCCAGATGGCTCCAGAGGAGAGAGTGAGACTGGTGACTTTTCAGAGCCCTCCCTCCCTCAAATTCAATTCACTTTCATGTCATGGTATCACCTCCCTGATCTCATGATCTTTGAGAATGAAGAACAAATAGCAACTGAGTCTTTGTCTTAGAACTCTGATAACTGTATATTAGAGTTACCCCCATGAAGAGAGGGGAATAAAGGGGAAAAAAGATGTTTCTTCTTCCCAACATCTATAAGAGTTGCTTAAACATAACAGCAGTAATATGTGCTGACCTACAAAATCCTGAGACTAGACCCCCAAATTTCAGATTGAATCTTCTGTTTTCTGTTTTTTATCCTGATAGATGACAGATTTGTCCACAAGCTATTTTGTGGACTTGAGATATCTAGGGTCATCAAGAGGTCAAAGCGATTAGGTCCAGGAGGTGCTTTTTTTTTCAATTACATCTTTTGTACAGAAGATGGCCACTGGCAAGAGAATGAGCCCAAATAATGCCATGGCTTGCCAGAATATAGGAACACTGAGTGAGTTGTTGAAAGAATAATGTAGCTGAAATAAAAATGAAATACAGGTCAACAATTCCACAAACTATTTCATGTTTTAAATATAAACCTCTGGGGAGTTATGGGTAACTAGTTTATATTTCTCAATGAACAATTATGAGTCTTTTGTGTTTTAAGCATCTCTTTTGTGGTGGGGAAAATAAATAGCTGACCTATACTTAATCTATTCTGTACATTGTGCAACTTTCTAAAATCAACCCTGTTAATCCTTTTTGAGAATGCACTAGATATTCTAAACTAAGAGATTGTCCCCTCCCTGAGTGGGAGATATAAGAAGCCAAAGATGACCCATCTCTTTAGAAACCAGATTTTCCCAGGATTGAAACTAGTCTATATGAGTCTAGAATAGAAGTTATTCCAGCTCCCTAAGCTTTCAGGTTTGTTGCATGAAGCAAGATTACTGGGGAGCTTGAAAACTAAATAAGAGAGGGGGTGGGGAGTGGAGGAGAGGAATTGATATACTGCCCTCCTGAAAATGAGAATAATTTATTCTCTTGAGATTATGCTTAGTGAAAATACTCTACCAAAATAGAAATGTATAAACAAATGTATAAATAAATAAAATAATTGAGGGAGGATTAAAAAAAAAAAGCAGAGCCACATTCATTTCAGCTTTACTGAAAACCCAGCAGGAGAAAAAAAGCTATATTTGCCAAATTCTAGAAAGAGACACAATTACTAGTAGGGGTGTAAGAAGAAAGAGGGGATAGACGGAGGAGGGGTCCAGTGTTGTTTTATTCTCCTGAGAAGATATTACAAATAATGGAGAGGTATAAAGCAGGGGAGGAGAAATTACTTTGACAGGGCCCTTTTAGGGAGGAAAATGGAGCTAAGTACACGTTCCATTATTCCTGATCTTTCACTCAGCTTCCCATTTACACAGGGGCTCCTGGAGTTGATGCTTCCCCTTTGCTGTCATAAGTAGTCATGGACTGGAACCCATCATTTCAAAATAACGGTCTACAATTCCCCTATTGTCACGATTAACACAGGGAATAATTACTAGCCCTACTGAAGACAGCAGTGAATAAATGTTGCTGACAGCCCAGGCTGCCAGTCGGTCCTGCTTTCCAAAAGCCCATCAAGTGCATTCTTAGGTCTTATACCAGGAAGGGACTGTGATGCCCCAAAGAGATTCTAGAGGATACACTTTTCTCTTCTCCCAGAAGGGAGAACCAGAGGCCTCCCACATCTATCATTCAGCTACAGCTCTTGGGCTGGTTTTTGTCAACCAGCCATCAGTGATTCAAACCCATGCCTACTAAAGCTACAAACAAGACTTAGTATGAGGGTGGTGCAGGGAAAGGGAGAAAGAAGGCAAATAGCCAATTGCCCCATTAATCCCATAATCTTGGGCCCTGAAAGCAGCAGGAAACATTGTCAGCTGAATGGATCGAAGGGGCTAGAGCCACCCATGACTCAGAAAGATTCATAACACTAAGGCTCTGAGCAGAACAGTTTATCAAAAGCAGGAAAAGAAAGAAATCATGGGGCTAGAAATGATTGCAAGGCAAAATTCTATTTCTCATCTTCGTCCCTGGATTGCACTGTCTTATCCTTTCTCGAGTGTCCAACTTCCTTGGTTATTAGGAAGCCTCTCTACTCAGTGCAAAACCTTCTCTCTTCTGCCTAGCAGTATTCAAAATAGTCATAAGACAAGCATTAGAGTTGGGAGGAAGTTTAAATGTTATTTAGTCCAATCCCCTCATTTCAGAAACTACTAATCAGAGACTAATCTTTTGGGGAAAGAAAGGCTATATCACTTGTCCAAAGTTCCATAGTATTATTAGCTAAGTCAGAACTAGACACTGTCTCTTGACTCCATAACAAATAAGAAGATATGGAAGAGATTGAGAGTTCTTAATATGTTATTTATGAAACTTTCATTATTTTTTTATTATTTCAATATTATTTATTATTTCAATTATTTTGATTTCAATTATAATTATTTATTATTTCAATATTAATTGGGTTCCTTTATAATCCTTTGTATTTTATACATCTAAAAACATTATTCTAGAAGATGTCCACAGGCTTCACCAGACTGCCAAAGAGGTCCATGAAACTCAAAGACACCCACTTCACTAACTTAACTCAAGTAGCTATTTCAAATTTTATTTAGTCACGATATTATCAATAGTTATAGCTAATGAAGTCAGAAGATTCATTTTGGAATCTGAGATCTAGATTAAAAATCTGCCTTAAATGTATAATTCTCATGTGACTTTGGATAAAATATTTTAAACTTTCTGGGATTAAGTATCATATGTAAAATGAGAAGTTTGACTAGATGTCCTTGAAGTCTCTTTGTCCCTTGCAGTTCTAGATTCATAAACCTCTAAGGAGTGGGGAGAAGTAATTGTAGCATAAGTGGTTATGTTTTCCACTTTCCCATGTCCTTGAGATAGTGAGAGCCAATGTTTAAGTTATTGGACTGTGGGTATATATGTATTCCACTACACATATGGGCATTCAACCAGTGAATACTTATGACTTATCAATAGGGCATTTTGGGGGAAGCTAGGTGGCACAGTGGATAGAGCACCAGCCCTGAAGTCATGAGGACCCGAGTTTAAACCTGGTCTCAGACACTTAACATTCCCTAGCTGTGTGACCCTGGGCAAGTCACTTAACCCCAATTGCCTCATCAAAAAGAAAAAAAAAAGAATTAGAATAGGGCATTTTGATGATTGTTTTACAAAATATACAGATCTGCAGAATTAAGGACCAGGTGCTGAATTTTATTCTTCACCAGCATCCTCCCTCGGGAACCAAGAGCCCCACAGAATCCTACGATAGTCCCAACATATCTCATTGAGTTCCCTCACTTCTTGTGTTGACTTGCCTATACTATCTACACACCTGCAGAGTAAGGTTTTACTTCTCAACATTCCCATTATGCCACTAGTTTTTTTTTTTTCTTCAGGGCCTGGCACCTTCTTCAACATAACAGAAATTAAATAGGAGCTGGAGTTGGAGGATAGGGGAGGGAAATGGGGAGTTTGGTCTTCTGTCCCTTAAGACTTTACAATTTGGAAGCAGGGAAGGATCTTTTATTATCATTATCGAGCACTCTTTTTCCTAATTAGAAGATGGGAGTTCAAATCCATAGAGGTTTGTCTGACATAAATGTCATCGAAGAGAACACAGCAGCTACTTATCTGTTTACTCTCTCTTTGCCCCTGTACAAGGCTGCAATGCTGACCCAGCACATCCTTCACAACAGGGGCAAATTTTATATTCATCGAGCTCAATTATCCCATTATTTTGAAGACCAATGTTCAGGCGCATGAAACTATGTGGGACAAAGGTAGCGATCCCCTCACAAGCATTGGCACATATTGGTACTATTCTTGTTTCAAGCCATGTCCCAAAGATGAATACATATATTCAACCACCCTTTAAAGTAGGGAGAGATCAAGCTCATTAGTATAATTGTTAATTATAATTAACGATAATTAGCATCATGAACCATACTCCCTTTTCATATAAGATGATGACATTCACTCCTCAACTGCTATCATAGAATACATGTGCTGAGTTTTTCCAGACATGGAAACATCTTTGCTTCGATCCATTCTGTTACAAACACACTAGAATATTGGACTGATGAGAACAGACAGAAAAGGTATCATTACTCTTTCTATTACTTGGCTTTTTCAATCATTGATTTGCAGTCTATTCCCTTTTCTACTTTAACAGAGAGATCATAGGATCACAGAATCAAACATATAAGAGAAATTGACACAGATACTTTGACATGGAAGTGGAAAATGGGGCCCAAAGAAATAATATGATTTGCCCAAAGTCACACAGTTAGCAGAAGAACTAGGATTTGATATAACTAGAAAGCCTGCTTAAGGGAAGGTGCTCTGGACCTAAAGTCAAAAGACTGAGTTTGAGAGATGCCATATTTCATAGTGCTGTATTTGTAGTAAGAGGACTTTTGTGACCTTGGGCAAATTTGTTAAACTCTCTGTGCTTTTCCCTTCCTCATCTGTAAAATGAGAGGGTTGGGCTAGATAGTATCTAATGTCTTTTCCAATCTTTCACCTTTGACTTGTTATTCATCCTTCATTTTTGAAGTAGTCCAATAATATCACAGGATGATGTCTTGACACCAACATGAATTGGATTTAAGTGAGGCAGAGTTGCACAAAGTCATCAGCCTCCCTTTCTCTTGCAAAAGTCCTATGGCAGGACAAAAGTCAGGACAAATAACTGTGGCCCAGAATGCAGTGGATGACCTTCGATGTCTAACCGAGCTCTAATAGGGCCTGCTTCAGCCACTTTCATGGCCACTAGAACAAATTGTTCTCATACATCCATTCTGTCTCAGGGAAGTATTTACATGTTTGAAATGGACATCCCCCTTACTAAAGGACAGGTTTGAGTTACTCTTAACTTGATTTAGCCCTTCTGGCAGGACAGTTTACCAGGATGGAGTCTCTGTACACATTACAGCTTCTTGGAACCTCAGGTGAGAGTTGAGTGGTAACCAAAGGAGGATGAGCAGCCTTGAAAAAAGATTAGCAAACCCTAGAAGCAGAAGTGCTGTGATCACACCATACACAACTTGCTAGTTGTGTGACTGCGGGCCAACATTTTTATCTCTATATTCCTCAGTTTTCTCCTCTGTAAAAAGGAGTTAGATTAGATGGTCTGTATGATTCCTTCCAGATCTAAATGTATAATCCTGAGTGCCAGCTCTGAAAACTTACTAGCTATTTAATGGTAAACCAATCATTTAATGTTCTTGGGTCTCAATTTCCTCCTTCACAAAATGGGAATAACATCTATATTACCAAATTCATCTAGTGGCTCTGAGGAAACTGGTTTATAAACTTTAAAGTGATATTTAAATGTTAGGTATTATTATATAACCTGAACAAAGAAAGAAGACTAGATCAGATGAGCTTCACAGGTACTTTTGGTCTCTGAGTATCTTTGATCCTCAAAGGACAAGCTACATTGCATTTCATTGTTCCTGTACCCCTGCCTTTTTACAACATAATCCTCTGGAGTTCCTTCACCTCTGAAGAGGCAGTGAAAGTAATTGAAGCCTGAGTTAGTCTGAAGTAATAAAACTCAGCCTGTCTAATCAGACAGCTAGGACATCAGCTCGAAAGGTAGAGAACACTGCATCATTCTAGCACAGTCTATGGCTCCCAGTGAGCTGCAGAAGCAGCAGAACAGGGACATGGTAAGTCATCAGCTACTAGTCTAAGTACCTGGCCTTCATGGCACATTACCTGAATCTGTCCTGACTTCAAGCTCAACTTTCCTTTTTTCTTTTCCCAGTATCCCAGGATGCCTCTCAAAAAGCAGCAAATGCTACTTGCTTAAAACTTAGAGCCACTGTAACTCATGACAACAAATTTCTTTTCCTGGGAGAGACTCCAGAAGGAGGAGGGAGGGGGAGGAAAGTAGAAACTTGAAATAGGGAGGGATAGGTAGATGTGGAATGGAGAGAGTAAGCACAGCCTAAGCTTTGCTTGTGGGAGGTTTAGCAAGAAAGAAGCAGAATCTCACCCTGTTTGATTTGTAACCTTAACAAGCTTGCTGCTGTTTAAAGTACACAGGAAAGTGGGATTTGCAAATTGAAGAGAAGGGAGGAGAGAAGATGATGACATCTTTATGAATAACTCTGAAAATCCCAGACTGGGTGTCCAACTCCTTGCTTCCTAGGTTTACAGTTCAGACATTCAGGGCTTTATCTCCCTCGTACTCAGCCCCATTTGGCCTTTGGGTTCTACAAGCCAGCCTTCATCTGTCTTCTTGCTTTATGACAGAGTTTCCAGGGCTGCCACCACTAGAGATACTTGAGATGCTGAACCATATGATGATGAAAAGGACCCAATAAAGATCACTTCTCCCTGTCTTCAAATAAAGGAAATAAGGGAGCCCACCCAAGTAAAAGAAAAAAATAATCAGATGAGCAATGAGTGGGTAGGAGATCTTATCATGGTCCTACACCTTCAAAACTAAAATCAGGCCTGGGATGTGCAGATACACAGCCACATACTGAGAACAGACATGCACAACCACCCCCACGTGCCCTCCCCAAGGCATGAGCTTATGCACACATTCACTACCTCCTCCTCCTCCTCCCCTCCCTATATTAATCTAAATATATGCACACACACACTCTCACAAGCACCGGCATTCCCATGCTAAACCTTGACAGCCCAACACACCACCCCCACCTCCCAAAGGCAAGCAGACTTGATACTGAAAGGCTGCCAAAGCCTGGCTAGCTTCCAGAACCAAAAATACCTTCTCTGATATGAGGGACTAATGAACTGAAGTCTTATTTGAGTAGCTAGGACCAGGTCTGTGCTCCAGAGGATGACCTTCCCCAAGCAACTAGCTTACTGGCCATTTACCAGCAAGATCAAGTTCTTTTTTTTTTTTTTTTTTTTTTTTTTTCTTTTTCTGAGCCCAATAATACTAGTGGAAGCTTCTGGACCTTAACAATGATCTCTTTGGCCAAAAATAGCTAGTCCCATACAATGAGACTCATTCCTCCACATATACACTGATGGAGAGTGGTCCCCTTTATTTTTTCCACATCTTGTGGACCACTCCACCCCCCCAATTCATGTCTGAGCTCTAAAGAAACAGAATAACATCATTTATATACATTAAAAAATTACACCTATAGAGTAACAAAGGTGCTAAGGTATGAGCCACAACACAAAGGTTAACAAAGAATTTTACAATTAATCAACAAATATGTTCTGAATAGTTATTATGAGTCAGGCTTGGGGGGAGGTTGGGAAGGGTTGGGCATTGAGAATACAAAAACCAAAACAAAATAGTCTCTGCTTTCAAGTGGTTTATAATCTATCTGGAAAGACTATATTCACCCACACATACACACACACACACATTATATGTAAATTATATATCTAGAACACAAAGTAACACATATTAAACACAAGGTAAACAACAAGATAAAGTATAAATAAATGTCTTTTACCTAGAGTTTAACAAAACTTTTAACAAAGTATCTCATATTGTTCTTGTGAAGAAAACAGAAAGCTGTGGTTTGGTTGAAAATTAAATTAGATTCAAAACAAATTGGATGACCAGAATCAAAGATTAGTTCTTAATGGCTAAATGTCAACATGGAAAGATGTTTCCAATGGAGTACCCCAGGGAATCTGTGCTTGACTCTGTCTTTTTTTAACATTTTTATCAATAATTTGACTAAAGGCATATATGATATGCTCATTAATTAAATTTTCAGATGATACAAATATGGAAAGGATGGCAGATACAATGGAAGATCCAAAAGGATTTTGGCCGACTAGATCATTAAACTGAATCTCATAAGATGAAATTTAAGAGAAAACAAATGTAAATTCTTACCATGGTGCAAACAATCAGCTTTGCAATTACCAAATAAGAAGCATGATTATCATGGCCTGCAAACTCAGTGAGTCAACAGTACACTATGGCAAACAAAAAATTAAATGTGAACTTCGGCTACATTGAGAGGTCTACCTTCTAGAAACAGGGGAATGAATGATAATGTCAGAAGTATTGTTCACCATATATCCTATGCCAAATTTTTTGCCTCCTCAATGAGGGGAGAGCAGGGGAGGCAGCAGAGGGGAGGAGAGAAAAGGGGAAGGAGAGAATATGGGGCTTATGATTTGAAAAAAAATGTTAACTTTCTACATGTAATTGAGGAGTGGGATTTTAAATTCTAAAAAAGGAATATTTTGCACATTTCAAGGAGCCACTATTGATGGAAGACATAGATAAAATGGAAAGGAACCAGAGGACACTATAAAGGATGATGAAGTGAAGAGATGTTATTGAACTGATGATATTGGGGCAAGTTGAAGAAACTAGGCATGTTTAAATTGGAGAAGAGAAAATACAGATCCAGAGAAAATACAATTGCTGTCTTGTGGCATTTAAAGGACTACAAGAAGGAAATGAAAAGAGTTTTATTCTATATGGTCCCAGGTGGCAAAAGGTAGAAATTTCAAAGAGGCAAGTTAGTTTTTAAGGTCAGGAAAAGCTTCTAACAATTAGGTATATCTGTTAGTGAAATTGGATGCCTGGAGAGGTGGTAGATGCTTCTTGGAGGTCTTGTACCAGGAGCTGAACAACCACTTGTCAGGTTAAGTTACAATTGGAATTATTTTTATGTGTGATTTGGACTAGATGGCTAGCAAGATCATTTTCAACTCTGAAATTCTGTAATTCTATAATTTAGAAGTGGGAGGAAGAAAGTCACTGTAGTGGACACTCAACAAAGAAACTAGAATTCCAAGAAGTAGAGGTGGAGGAAAGAAGGAAGCACAATAGTGTAGAGCATAGTTTGTATAAAGACATGTTAATGGGAGATAAAATATCATATGTGACATATAGCCCAAAAGGTTGAAAAATCAGGTTGGGATGAGATTATGAAGGCAGGCATTAATTCATTTGATATTCACATCAACTCTGTGAAGTTATGGTACAAGGATTATTACCCCCATCTTAAAGATGAAGAAACAAATTCAGAAAGATAAAGATGATCTAACTATGGCTATGCAGCCAATAAAAGGCACATCTGTAGATTCAAACTTAAGTTATTTGATTCCAAATGAGCGCTTTTCTGTAATATCTAATATTCCCCAACTGTGTTCCACAAATCTAATGCAATGGGAACCAAGGTTCCTTAAAGGACATTTAATTTTTTCCTCTAAAGATATTAAAAATTAAATTATATGTGAATCTAAAATACTTATTACATGAAGAAATTTTTCAGCTTGGAAGAACTTTTTCTTTATTTTGTTCTTGAACTTCTTTCTCCATCCTGGGGTAGGGAGAGAAAGAGAGTCCTTAGCATTAGAACTATTTGTAGTTTTTGTCAAGTCCAAACTACTTTTTATAATCCATTACTATTAGATAATTCTGATGAATAGTAATTATGCAATTGTTATTGTGGTTAATAATAGTGAATTATTTTATTTCAATGGTCTTTCACTTTTAAGAGTTCTTTCACATTTATCATATAATTTTATCTTTGCAATAATTCTTTGAAAAAAAGAGGTAAAAAAAAAAAACAACTGAGAAACTGAAGCACACAGAATATAAGTTTCACAGGCTGCAGAATAAGGACTTAAGAGCCAGACTCCCAAATCTCAGATAAGAGTACTTCCTGTGGAATTCAATTTGATCTTTGGATAATTTTCCTTTTTTGCCATATTACAGCAACCTTTGGAGTTCTCCAACTTTCAGGTCCCCAGGTCTTGGTACATGGACTATCCTTAATGCAAAATGGACTGTGTCTTTTGGAAACCCTTCCAGTGGGGGAAAGGGGAGGTTCCTTTACCTAGAGGGTCCCAAATTTACAGAAAAAAGAGAGGGGAATAATTTGGGTTCCTTTATATTTCTTGAAGCTTCCAAAGACTCATTAAGGGATTATAATCCAAAGTTATTTGGTGGAAGGTTGAAAGGATTACTCTTATAATGTTTCTTAGATACAGTGAAAGTCAGGTACAGGGAAAAGAAGCAAATTGTCTCTGGTCCAACAGCAAGCTTATCATATTACTCAGGTCAGAACTACAAAGACCAGGAATAGTCAAGATGAATGAACAGGTGATTGGATAAGTGAATGGATGAGTAAATGGATGAATGAATGAATGCAAATGAATGAACTATGTCAAGCATTATGTTAAGAGTTGGGGATGCAAAAGCATACAGGACCTGTCCTCAGAGAACTTATATTTTAAAAGAAAAAAAAAAAAAAACATGCTGGGGAGTGGTGGCCAGAAAATGATAGAATGTGGCCAAGATGGGTAATTCTGACTAGGGCACAAAAATGTAGGAGAAAGGCACAATTTTTGAACATATTATTTATAAAAATATATGTTTCCAGTGCCAGAAACTCTAGATAGCAAAATTGTGGAATGTCACCGCTAGTTGGACTGGACTCAGGGGATGAATGAATAAATAGCAATAAGTGATTAATATGTGACTAACACAATTTGATAAAGCCTGTCTAGGAGTTTCCTTCTAGGAGTTTCCCTTACACAAGTAGATAACAAATATAGGAGGAGTGGTAGCCTAAGTAGGTATGGGAAATTACCAGAATAATGAATGGATCCATAGGAGTGCTGATTGACACAACCTTTCCAAAAGTTAGTGATATGTAATTTTCATGTAATGCATGCCATAACCTAAAATAACTATATAACGAGAGCTATAATAATGATGCCCTGCTTGGATCACTGCCATGGAGTGACTTGCATAGCCCAGTGAAACAAGAAGCTATTTCGTGTAGGATTACCCAAGACAGGTCATAGTGAAGAGTTCTGACAAAAAATAGCGGAGGATAGAAGGACCTGGCATGATGTGGTTCACGGGGTCACGAAAAGCCGGACATGACTGAACGAAAGAACAACAAAAATAATGATGATGAGTTCAAGGTTCCTTCCTGCTCTCCGATGTAGGAATTCTACTCTGAGAGCCTTTTTTTTTTTTCTTCCCTTATTTACATCAATGGGAATTAAAGCCGCTAGAGGGCAGACGAGAGCGCTTTTCAGAAACCTTGAACGTATTAGGTGAAAGTGTTTTGGGTTGGAGCTGTAAGACATAGATAGGGCAGTAGAGCCCACCAGCTGTACTGCTTTCAGGGAACCTCTCAGATCACCTTTGGTGTGAGGTCTAAAGATAACGGGAATATGAAGGGAGTCAGTGGCCTTAAAGGCTCTAGACTTGCTTGGAAAGCCTTCTAGAGAATACCAGAGCAGAAAATTCTCTTTGAAATGCAAACTCCGTGGACCAAGTAAACTGAATAAAGATAAACAAATCCTGATAACAAAATGAGAGTAGCGATTCATTGTTTACGTACTGGAAAGTGAAGGCTAGACTATTATTCATTTGGAATCCCACTGGTCTAAGGGTCTGTGAGGGAACAAAAGCACAGCTAGGGGCTAATCCCAAAAAGCTATATCACACCCTGGTGTTCTAAGGAAGGAAAGGAGGGAGGAGGTGAAGGTCATTCATTAAGAGAGGGGAGCACTCCAACCAAGCTCCAAGTCTAGGCTAGGCAAGAGAAGAGCTGGGGTGGGGTGGAGGGATTTCATCTGGTTGGGTGTGTATGTGTGTGTGTTTAAATAATAGAACCTGTAATCTGCTAGAGAGACTGGGGGGGGGGGGGGAGGTCGTACAGGTGCTGGGAAATTGGTCAGGTGAGGACTATGAACTGTTTATTTTGCACACCGAGAAACTGAGTTCAAATTCCGTTTCTGTTCATTACTATCTGTGTGATCTTGGGTAAATCACTTTATCTCAATTTCCTCATCTGTAAAATGAAGGAATTGGACTAAAAGACCTCTAAGGTCCTTTCCAAGCTCTAAATCCTATGACCCCATAACATCAAGCTCCAGTAACCTCTCGCTAAAGGACGGTCGAGTGGGGTGCCTCTGTCCTTTCCCCCTTCCATCCACAGAAACCCAAGTCTGAATTCTAAGAGCTAATTCTCCATCCCCAGAAAAACTTGGCTGTTGTCTCTCACCCTCTCTACCCTGAATCCCCAGCTAAAGGCTCTACATACAAAACAGAAAAGGGTTTTGCATTCCAATACTAATTATTATTTTTTTAACACCGGGGAAACTACACTGGACACTTTACTTGCTCATCTATATTGCCTAAATGTGAAGATAATATTCCCAGTTGGCTTCTGGGGGGAACTACAACCCCCACTACTGTCCCTTCCCCCACTTGGCAGACCGGAGGATAAGGGGATAGAATGCCAGAGACCTGGGGGCATGTGGTGAAAAGTGGCCCCTCCGAACCCACCCTGTCCCGCAGCCTCCAGTTTCCATCGCTAGCCAGAGCCCCGACTTGCTCAGGCAGCTTGGCTCTCCAAGCCTTGACCCTGAATCCTCCGGCCTCGGTCGAGGTTTCTGCTGCCCCACTCGGGACTCTTAAGGTGGCCGGTTAGGTCCAGCTCCGACTGGCAACCTGGCAGCTTCCCCTGTGCCAAACAGGACTTTTTCCTTTGTGGACTGATGCCAGGGGAGGAAATCCAGGAAAAGCGCGCCAGGCAGTGGGGGAGGGAGGGGTAGAGAAAGGGGAGAGACAGAGGGGGGAGAGATGAGAGAGATGGGGAGATGCAGCGGATAGTGCCAGTCCCCAGCTCTGGTGCCTCTGGCAGGGAGAGAGTTAATGCCGCCCGGCCTCTATGATAATGAGCTGCATGGTAATATAGAGAGAGGGGCAGGCTCAGTAGGCTCTGCTGCCGCGGCTGCTGTAGCTGCCGGGCGATGAGCCGTCAGTGCCAGACTGGAGCAGGAGCTAGGGCAGAGCGCAGTTCCTGGGAATTTTCAGCTGGTTCAGCTAGCGAGCGAGTGAACGAAAAGGAAAACGAGGGGCAGATTGGGAGGAGAGGGAGAGATAAAAAAGAGAGAGAGACAACACGCGCACGCACACATACACATGCACACACACACGCACACACACGTGTGTGTGAAACAGATTCCCAGAGGAAATAGGACTGTGAAAGAGTAGAAGAGAAATAAGGGAAGGAAGCGCTGGGATTGCTGATGTCAGAGGGAGCCCGGAAAGTCGCGGTGGAAAAAATCGGAGGACAGGCACTGCTCGGCTCATTCTGAAGAAAAGAAATTGCCACCTACCCCCAGCGCGCTCACATACACACCCCTCTCGGCGCCCCCCTCCCCAAAATCGAGTCAGCCGATCTCTGGCTTCTAGGGTTGGGGAGCCCCGAATGACTGGGGGAAGGCGCTGATCTGAGACCGGCGGCGGGGCGACTTGAGGAATACAGATAAGTGGCTGGCAGCTTGACGTGGATTTTAATGAATTTGGGCTCCATGTGGATGTTTTCGTCTCCGTGAATCCGAGCTGGGGGCAGGGAGCGAGGCTCCACGCAGCCCCCCGGGGGCCAAGGCGAGCGGGCAGCCGGACAGACAGACATCGGCAGGCTGGGTAAGCAGCAAGGGACTCCTGCCGGGCTAGCCGAGCGGGCAGCGTCTGTCTCGCCCTCTCCGTTCCCCAAATCGTTGGCCCCCTCTGCTAAAGGACTCCCTCCACCCCCAATCACACACACACACACACACACACACACACACACACACACACACTCCTTCACCTTTTGGGGTATTGAGATCCTATTGAGAGGGAGGAAGGGACGGAAGAGAAAGGCAGCTGCCTAGGAAAGGAGGAGAGAGTTCGCGGCTCCATTTGGCTTTGCCCACCCCGCCCCCATGCCTTTGCTCTCTCCCTTTCCACCCCCCCAAGCTCCGTGCCTCCGAGAACACCGGGCCACTTTCCCTGGTTGATGCTGGCATGCGTGTCTGTGGGTCTGCGTGTGCGTGTCTGTGTGCTTGCGTGTTCGTGTGTGGATGTGTGTCCGTGCGTGCGAGGCAGGATGACCGGCTGTCTCATCCGTGGGAGGGGAGGTGACTGGAGGCAGTCAGGAGCGCCCAGGTTTGCAGTTCCCAGGGATTGCATTCCCAGCCGTTCCTTGAAAAGCCAAAGCTCAGGTAAAGGCTAGGAGGACTGGGAAGACGAAAAACGTCCTGATACCCAGTCACAGAAAGGGCCTTCCTGGCTTCATTCAAGAAATAGCAAGAAGGGAGCAAAATCTGCCTGTATTCTTTGGGAGTTTTTTCTAGTAATAGGCTTACCGGTCCCCCAATACCAGAGGACTTGGATTTTGAAGCTGAACAGCCACCCTACATGCAGTTCGGATGTACTTAATAGGGGTCAGTATCTGGCTAGTGTCTTATAAAAACCACACTCTCCTGAAGAGCTTCACTACTGTTGGAGTGGTCAGGAGGTTTTGTGTGTGTGTGTGTGTGTGTGTGTGTGTGTGTGTGTGTGTGTTGTATGACTATATGTGGGGAGCCAGGCTGGGTTGAGATTTTGCCCAGGGTCGTAGGGGACACTTTGTGAGTTCTCCTTAGTATAAATAAAATATTCTGGCCAATGTCCACCTCTTCTCTCTCAGCTCAAGAACCAGGCCTAGGAATTCTCCCTTTCCATTATTCTAAAGCACTACTGATGCCATCTGCCCATAATTTGTAGATTGGTCTCAGTAGAAGATGTTCCTCAGAATCTGCTGCTCCCTAGGGAACTTCAACCACTTGGCTTGAGAGATGTGTTGTCTCATTCTTCCCTTATTGGCAGACCTAGACTCCTTGGAAAGAGGCTACATTTCAATGAGGAGATGACACAGAAGTTAGGACAGGATTGGGGCTTCTAGGATACAGTTCTAAAAAAATGGGGCTCATTTATTGGAGCTTATCCAGAGAGTAAAAGGATTTTGTGTGTGACAGACGTCTCACATGAGCATCTTCAGTCTTGATGTTACAACTGCAAAGTAGTGATGCAGGACATGTAGAGATGTGAAGATGCCCCTAGTATACACGAGGAAGAGGATGGAGGTTAGAGTCTGAGAGATTCTGGCTGGGGCTAGAAGCAGTGGCTTGGGGACTCACTGTGGAAGAAAGACCTACAGGGTTAGGAGATGTACCACTCCTTAAAGTCTAATGAACTGGGACTACCTCAGAAAGTTAGCTTGCCAAGGCTACTGGCAGGGATGGGAGACTAGAATGGGAGTGGAGCCCTCCTTTGGTGAGGAAGCCCCTCTGACCATCATTCTTTGAAATACAATGCCAGGATCGCTTCTTTATCAGCCTCCTCCGGGAGTTGGGCAATTTCAGCCTCTTTTCTGGGTTGGCTAAGCACTCCAGGGCCTTTACTAGAGCAGATCCAAGCAACTAAAGACTGTAACTATGGCTTGGGAAATGTGATTCCACTTCATAGTCATTGAAATACACAAGTTCTGGGCTGAAATAGCAGCTATCTCAACCCTCCTCTCTTCAGCCTCCAGCTGAGTAGATGTCTACCTCCCTGAACTTCTCATTCTCCCCAAGATACCATGTGATATGAGTAGTGTTGCCCCAACAGCTTGGATGTAGTGGGAGATAGAACAGGAGGAAGAACAAATCAGGTGGACATTGCATAGAAAACAGGGGAACAAAATGGGGAGAAATATCATTTCTCTGGGTGACCATCCTATCTATCCCACCCCCTCACAATCCTTTACCCCAATCTCCTCTACAGCCTTGAACTTGCCACCTACAAACCATTACTAGGAATGCTAGCTCTGGCCCACAGCTGATCCCCACCAGGGATTTGATGAGAGAGAAGGTGATTCTGGCTGCCCTCTTTGCTCCCACATGGGCTTCAGCAAATTGCATTAGGATGGGGCAAATTGGCTTGCAAAGCAGCTAAATGGAAATGACATTTGGAACAATTTGCAGTGGGGATGCCGAGGGGCAGCAGCTACAGCAGAGAAGTACCTGAGATTCATGGCTTCTAAAGCTTGGAAAACCAGAGAACTAGCCAAAAGGGTCTCTCCTGGCTTTTGCCCTGACTTGTGTGTCTCTCGGAAGGCTGAGTACCTGAATAGGGGCAAAGGAAACTGAACAACTGGCTGGCTGACAAATTGTCTTACTCCAATCCCAGACCTCTGGTGACTAAGGAGAAATGCCGGTAGTTACAGGAATCTTCATTCTTACCTCCCTCTTTCCTGGGTTGACTAGGGTACATCACACACACACACACACACACACACACACACACACACACACACACACACACATACCCCCTTCTCCAAAGGTATAGAGCTCTCTATGTCTCTCTCTGTGTCTGGCTCTCTGTCTCTTTCTCTCTCTCTCTCTCTCTCTCTCTCTCTCTCTCTCTCTCTCTCTCT
>JAJPUD010007862.1:356-74742 GCA_023553655.1 Myrmecobius fasciatus | reverse complement strand
CTCTCTCTCTCTCTCTCTCTCTCTCTCTCTCTCTCTCTCTCTCTCTCGTTCTCTCTCTCTGTTTCTCTTTCTCTCTCTGTCTCTCTCTTTTTCCATATATATGTATGTGTGTCTGTCTGTCTCCCAACTACCTGGCACCAAGGTCTGGGAAATGTGAAAGTTTGCCCTTCCCCGGCATCTGCTTATAGCACCCTTAAAAAGATAGCAGGGGAGAACAAGCCCACCTCAGGGAACAGTCACTTCCTGGCCAGGCCCGCTTCCCATTTACAAATACGTCTGATTATTCAGCTAATCTTTATTTCATGGGCATGTTGCAAGAAAACACACAAGCAGGAGGGGAAGCCAGTGACACGGTTAAATATACACAGCAGCGGCAGCTGGCAGCAGGCAGCGGTCTAAGCGCACCAATTCAGGTAGTATGAAATATTGATGGAGCCGGGCTTGTCACTGTATTTAGGTTTTTTTCATATTGTCTGTCCTGCTCCCTATCCCACAGATACCTACCTACCTCCCTGAGGTGGGATATGGCAAAGGGGTCTTCCAGCTCTGTCTCTGGAGAGACACTGCTACACACACACACATACACACACACACACACACACACACACAGCTGTCTGCATGCGTTGCCACATACAGCTGTCTCCACACACACAAACTGAGGCACAATATACTTCTGTCCATCCCAAGGAATGGAAAGGCAGCAAGCTCCAAACCAACCCCCCCTCTACACACACCCCCTACACACCCAATCATATAAAGAGACTGGAGCATTGTGTTACAGTCTGTTAAGGAGAAACAATTCAGGACTGTCCATTGGGGAAACTGGTGGAAAGCAAGGCTTTGAGGTATTGGTGTTTTATAGCTCAGTCTCTCCACACACCACCCTCCCTTGAAGCTCCCCCTCCTCAGGGATATTCAGTTATTAATTCATTAGATTTGAATTTTCTAAGCCCGCCTCTCCCCCACCCCTTATACGCTCAATTCAAACAGTGATGAATGGACTAAAATCCCTCAAGGGAAACAGTTTTTCACTTAGTTACAAAGATTTCATGCCTAATTAGAAGAAATATGGGTTGGGGGTTCCTTTTTTTTTTTTTTTGGCCATTTTAAAAGTTGTTCATCTCCACCCAGTTTTGCTAAACCCAAGTTTTCCAGATAGGACAAAGAGAAAGATATTGTAAATGGGGAGGTGGAGAAAGCAAAGAGATATGGGGGGAGGGAGGAGGGAGTCATTCAGACCTATCATCACAGTCTCCAGATAGTGAATGAAGAAAAGAGTACCTGCTTTCATGTCTCTGCTCAGTTTCCTCTGCTTACCTGACTCCCATGCCTTGATATTTAGATATCGAGAGCTTTCTCATCTAGAATTATACTCTATCGTCTGATTTTCTAGGGCAGAATTGGAAAGGACAAAGTTCTTTGTCTTTGGGAGCTGGTACGGGAGTAAAGAGACTGTGGGCAGTGGGTAGAGAAAGGTAGATCGGGGAGCTAAAAGAAAAGGCAGCAAGGGGCAAAGAGAAAAATTCTTTGTTTCCCCAGTCAGTTAACTATTAACCCTCCTGCCCTGCCTTAGCTGATATTTGCTGTCCCAGAAAAATCGCCTGGAAACCCAAAGGACTAGCAGGTGTTCCACCAGCCCCCTGCCACCACAGACACTTCATGTTCTCTCTTTTCTTCCCCTTTCACTCCCCCCCCACCACACAATCTCCACTTTTTTGCTCCCCCTCCCCACATGCACAAGCTCTTCCCACCCCCTCCCAGCTGTCCCTTCACCCAGGCCTGCCAGTTGTTTGAATGGGAGGGTACGTCTGAGAATTGTCTCAAAGCAAAGGGGGAGAACAGCAGCCAGAAGGCTTGTTCTCTTCAGGGCTGCAAAGCAGGTGCCCCAGTCCCCAGGTCATATAAAACCTGTCTTTGGACAAAGTTTGCAGAAGACTAAATTACAGACAAAACTCCAAATTGTTGTTAAAGAAGTTCAGCTCCTTTTGCTCCTCCAACTCTGGACATTGGATATTGAATGTTGCTTTGACCCTCCTGGGTATGAGACATTTGAATGCAGCCCTATCCAAAGTTCTTTCAGAAAGTGTGGAGACTTATAGGACGGTGTCAGCGAGAACAGGGGATGGACTGTGTCTCAGGCCCTGAGCTAAGCACTGGGAATACAAAGAAAAGCAAAAAACATGAGACAGGAGGAGGCAGAAATGGAGAAACAGATATAAATGAAGAAGACAGGAACAAAACAAGATCAAAATATAGTCAGAGAGACATAAATAGGGCACAGACCCAGCTGTCACTGCACAGCCACAGTGGTGGGGGTGGAAGAGAATTAAAGAAGGAAAAGAGTAAAAGCAGGAAAGACTGAGGTTGGGGGGGAGGGAGGAGAGACAGGGAATGGAAAGGGCCTCTGGCTTCTATAAGAAAGTCCCTTGCGGAGGTTTGGGGAATTAAATAGAGAATGGAAATTCCAGTTTATAACCACTAGAGGGGGCCTCTCGCAGATGAGGCTGACTTGTAAACAGTAGCTTTTGTGCTTTTGGAGGGAGAAAAAATGAGAGAAATGGGAAAAACCCAGCTGTCATTGCACGGAGACCACAAGTGGCTATGTTGTGTTGTCAGCAAGACCCCAGGGTCCCCGTCTGGCTGAAGGGAAATTGAAAAGGCGCCTGCTAGTCTTAAATAGGACAGTGCCTAGGGCTGTAAGGGGATGAGAGTGGGGGAGGGTGGTAGGATCCTGGAAGAAAAGGTGGGGATTGCCCAGGAGGGATGCCCTAGGCATGCAAGTTTGTGGGTCTTCAGACCTGCCGGGCCCCACCACTGGGTGAAGGCTGTTTTCCTTTATCTGAGAGCAGTGCTTGGTCCCTCCCCCTTGTAATTTCTGGTTTCTGCATTTAAAAGATTCTTGCAGCTCCCTAAATGCAGATTTGCCAAAACACTCTCAGGTGGTAAAACTGATCCTAAAGAGACTTAAAAGAGGGAGAGAAATGGTCCTTGCAATAACTGAACATATGTCAAAGATGTATCACGGATCTAATCTTCTACTTTGTGTTCTCAGCGGGAGCTTTTCTCTGAGTTATAATCCACCCTTACATTTCATTTGGAGTGCAATATTGAGAGAGCAGAGTCCAGTGTCTTTCCTCACCTGAGAAGTTAATGACTGTCTAATGGGAACGTTGCAAAAGCATTGAAGTTGGGAGTGGAGAGAAGGAAAAAGGCAAGGGGGTGGAGAAGAGAGCACTGATCTTATCCCCTGATACCAAATCTTGGCTTTCCTTTGGCTCAAATTTAACCTGGGGGGAGAAAGAAGAAAAGCAAGATATATGTATCATGTTGTGAAAGTTTATTCCTGCTTTCCCTCAGCTAAAATGACTTTCAAGATAGGAGATTAAAAAGAAGAAAAAAAAAAAAAAGGCTACAGAATCACTCTTGGAAAGTTTAGCTTGTCTCTGAGGAAGGAAAAAAGGAGAACAGAGGTTAGAAGTAGAGCAGGAACTGGAGAGATTTTCAGGACAGTATTCCTCCATTCTAATATTATATCAGTTCCCCACCCCACACACAATGAATGAATCAATGTATGAATGGGAAAAGCATCTGTTAAGCATATACTATGTGTTAAGCACTGAAGATACAAGCACAAAAACAAAACTTGACTCAAGAAACCTACCTTCTGTTAGGGGAGACTGCACACTTAGGAGACAACTGGGTTGCTCAGTGGATAGAGTCAGGAAGACCTGAGTTCAAATATGACCTCAGACACAATAGCCCTGTGACCTTGCACAGGTCACTTAAGCCTGTTTGCCTCAGTTTCCTCATCTATAAAATGAGTTGGAGAAAAGAGCAAACCATTCCACTATCTATGCCAAGAAAACCCCCAAATGGAACCATAGAGAATCAGATGTGACTAAAATGACTGAACAAGAAGAATACATAAGAGAGTACCTGCTGGAGAGGGGCAATTTAATCCTGAAGTTCCAGGGATGTTGAATGTGCTTCCAGAGGTACAGTTGCAGCCATTTTCAAGGTGTCTCTGTTAGAAGTTCCCTAGTCCCTTCCTTTCTAATTGAAACTCTTTTACTACCATTTTTTATTTATTTTTTTTTTTGAGGGAGGAAGAATCAGAGGACGGAGAACATTGAGGAACAGTGATATAATAGATAAGAGCATTGACTAGAAATCAAATCTCAATTTCCATGCTAACTGTAATCGTGCATGCATCATGAGCCTATTTCCTCATCTTTAAAATGGATATAATACTGATAATGCCAGCCTCACCTAGTTATAGTAGTCAAATAAGATAATGAATGAAAAGTACTTTGCAAACCTTTCAGTGCTATTCTATCATGACTGCTTTTTGGGGGACTGGATTCACTGGATTGCCAGTCTGTGTGTGTACAACTCTTTATTACTACATTCAACTCATCTGAGTCTGGGTTAAACTGAACTGGATGGGAAACACAGTGAGGGCAAGGACTGGACTCTTCCATGTTAATATTTAAACTAATGGAAAAAAAAAAAAAAGAAAGGGTGAGATGAGAAATGGGTGCCTCTCCATGGAATCCTGATTCCATTAGGAAAGATAGGACATCCCCCATAGTCCTCTCCAATCCTACACTAAGATTCAGAGGTCATTTCTTTATGTTGAAGAGGAATTTGCCATCATTTGTTTTGTTCCAGGGAGCAGAAAACAAAAACTAGTGGGTACAAATGATGACATCCAGATTCATACTCCTTATGATGAAGAACTTTGGAACAATTAAAGCTGTCCTTCTGTAAAACTCTTAGCTATGGGACCCCGGAACTCCTTTTTGCTGGAAATGTTCCAGCAGAGATCCACCAACCACCAGTTCAAATCTTTTTTCCTCTTTCTCTCAGTGTCACCTTGGACAAGTCTTTAAATCCAAATTTCCTTATGTGTAAAATGAAGAGATTAGACTAGATGAATTCTCAGATCCCTTCAAGCTCAAAATCTATAATATGTGTCCTCCATGAGCTCTCAGGGAAGTCACAGAAAGGATTTCTCAGCTGAATTCATGTTCTGTCTCTAGAATTCTAGGATTCTGTGTTTCAGGTTGGGTTGAGCTGGGGGGAAGAGGGTAATAGGACTGGAAACTCCTAGAAAGATATCTGGGTTGAGGAATGTTGTTCTCATCCTGTTATGTCGATTCTTAGCTATGTGATTTGGGCCACTAATTTCATCTTCCAGGACCTTAGTTTTCTCTTCTGTACAATGGGGAGACTGAACTAAAAATAACATCTACATCCTTCCTACTCTGAAAACCCTAAGTACTTCTTGGAATTCCCAAGTTGTGGGAGTCAGAAAGCAAGACTATGCCAAGACATCTGACCCTGATCACCAACTTCAGAAATTCAAAAGAATTCAAAATTTCAGGGAAACTGAAGATTTAGGATTGTTGTTTGTCTGGGGAAAAGCCATGTGACTTCTCAGGGTGGTCAGCCAGCCGGGAAGAAGCAGGACAGGGCAGATGGCTCTCTATCTCTGAGAGAGGGGAGGGAAGAAAGAGAGGGAATATCTAAGTAGACTATCAACATCTTTCTTTGTCTCACCAGAAGTTAGCAGAGTCTCCAATATGCAGTAAACACTTAATAAGTGCTTATTCACTGATTTGACTTACTGACTAATGCTGTAGTCTCTGGGGGATGTCCCTGGTGGGGGTCGGGGGACAGCCAGGAGCAATGGAAGAGGAAGCTGCCACTTGGATGCTGTTTCCTGATTCTAAAAGTGAAAGGCTGGGTTGGGTAAATATTAAATTGACCTGTGACCTCCTACCTCCTGATGGCTCCCCAAGCCTCCATTCTAACAGCTGGGGGATGAAGGATACCTGAAAGGAAGAGGGACTGTTGTTTGAGTGTGAAGGAGGTTGTTACTCAGAAGGAGACCCTGGGGCTAAAGTATGCTTTTTATTTTTTAAACTATTTCAGCACCCTAAAGGACAAACAGGCAGACTGACAGGCAGATAAACAAATAGATAGACACACAAATAGATAGACACAGAGATAAAGAGATAGGAGAGAGACAGAGAGACAGACAAAAACAGACAGATAAAGAGACAGAGAGGGAGAGGAAAAGAGAAGAGGGAGAGAGAAGAGGAAAGGAAAAGAGAGACAAGAAATTCTACAATCACAGGATTTAAAGTTAGAATGGTAGAATATGCTGCTAGACTATAATTTGAGTTTGAAACCTGTCTTCCAAGACAAAATTCTTTTTAATTATATGTCCTTGAGCAAGTTAACCTCTGTTTGCCTCAGTCATGTAAAATGAGGATAATAATAGCATCTACTTCACAAGTTTGTTGTGAGGAGCATATGAAATAATGCTTTACAAAGCTTAAAGTAACATAAATATCAAATGTTATTATTATTAATGGGACTGGAAGAGACCTAAAAAATCATGTGATTCAACCCTTTTGATTACCTTTGAGGAATCTGAAACTCCAAAGAAGTGACATGACATAAGTAACATAGTTGTCAAGAATTGAACCCAGTTCTCCAGATTATAAATCTTGAGCTTTTTCTTTCATATTTCTTTGCCTGTCTTTATTATTTTCTTCTATGGGGGTTGGAAGTGGAAGCCCCAGATGGTTTTCTAATAGCCAAACTACTTTGAGCAATTTATCTTGGTATGAATGAATTGGACTTCAGAGTCATACAGTTGTGGTGGAAATATGTTTATGAGAATGTATGGGATGGGGAGGGGATGGGGATGGCAAGCAGGGGGAGCCACAAGGGTTGAGGAGAGAACAGATCGACTCCATAACCAGAGGTGGGATCACAGGATGAGGATTTTAACACCTCTAGAAGAAAAGTCCTCCTGCCACATTTACCACTCCTCACACCTTTCCAAAGGGTTTATCAGTCCTCCCATATACACAATTTAGCTTCTGGTCCTACCTGGGGAGAGTGGGGAGGGAATAACCAAACATCCTTGAAATAAGACATATATAAGAGACAGAACTAGTAAAGGTCTCTTTCTGAAGGGAGCATCTGAACAAGAAAATAGCATGTAATGATACAGAGGTTGAAAATATGGAATGTTGTATATGTGGAAAGGCTAGTAGAAAGTACTTACCTCACATGTATTTTAGTTGTTCTGTCATTTGAGAACGAGCCAGTGTAGAGTAGTGAGAGGCTAAAAAGCTGGTCCTGGAGCATAAAAAAGCTGGGTTCAAATCCCCACTTCTGACACTTACTGACTGTGTGACCGTGGGCAAATGATTTAATTTCTCAGTTCTTTGGACAGCTATCTAAGATTAAAAATGGTGGGGAAAGTGATGATGCTTTGGTAGAGCCAGGATCCTCATCTGAGAGGTCCCTGTACCAATGAACTCACAAGTTAAGCTCCTTTTCTTAGAGCAGGGATAAGGAATATTCATAGTCTTCCCAAGAGTTCTAGCTTGGAAGGGGGAAGGGGAGAGTTCAGAGATCAGAAACAGCCACTCCTGAAATGGAAAACTTCTATTCCCCTGCATTGATTTGGAATTTGTCTTCAATTTTAATTCAAAACATTTGTTAGCCACTTATGTGTGTAAGCACAGTGCTTCATTCGAAAGTAAGATTTGTATAAAAAGACGATCAGGAGAATGCCATGGTTGTAATGGGCATGACTTTGTTCCTTGAATTCCAAATAGCTTCCAGCTCCAAATATCCCCATTTCCTCCATCTGATCTTCTCCTACCTTATGCTTTTCAATGAATTCTCTCACTATGTTGGTCACTCTCCTCTAAATACATTTCCGCTTGTCAAGGACTTCCTAAAACATGATATCCAGAACTAAACACAATGCTGTAGATATGGTCTGACTCTAGCAGATCTTAGTGGAGCTATTTTTGTTATTTTTGTTTTTCTTACTGTGTGTTTATGTATTAAACACATTGTTGTTCAGTTCTTTAGTCACATCCGACTCCTGATGACCCTGCAGACTGCAGCACGACAATACTGTCCATGGGGTTTTCTTGGCAAAGATACTCAAGTGGAATGCCTTTCCTTCTCCAGTGGATTAAGGCAAATGGGTTAAGGGTCATACAGTCAGTAAGTATTTGAGGTCGTATTTGAACTCAGATCTTCCTGATTCCAGGCCCAAAGCTCCATCCATTGAGCCATCTAGCTGCCTCATTAAGTACAGAATACGTGCTTCATAACTGCACATTGACTATTACCTTCCTCATTCTGAGTACTGTCTTATAAATATAGCATAAGATCAAATTAGTGTTTTCAACTGCTGTGTCACACTTTTAGTTAATTGCACTCACTACTACCCCCTAAATAATTTTGCACACAGACTCTTGTCCAAACACAGCTCCTCCATCTTATACTTGAGTGGTTGAATTGTTTTAACTCAAATGGAGAACTTGACTAAGAAAACAGCCAATAAACATTTATGAAGAATCTACTATGTGCTGGCCATTGTGAAATTTGTTCTTACTTATTTTCATATCAGACTTGACCCAATTGCTATAGTTTATGGAGATTATTTTGAGTCCTGACTCACTCAGACAAAGTACAAACTTATCTAGGAGTGTGCTCATAAATGTTCAACAACTGGCTTTTTGGTGTAGAAGTTGGGGGGAAATGTACCTGAATTTAATTTATATAATTGACATTTTCTCTATTTTTTCTTACGTCTAGATAATAAATGATAACAAATCAAGCCCTAATTTGTAGTGTTTCACAATTTCTGAGGTTGAAAAGCTCACCCTGGAAGTTTGACCATCAGCTTTTTAGACCTTGTATGAAACAGTACCAGCATACTCGGTGTGTCTTCCAGCTTTGTCTCAATTACAATTTTTTAAAACGGATAATCATACCACCTGTGGTATTCATTGATAAAATGCTGAAGAGAACAGGATTTAAAATAGATACTAGGGCACAGCTCCAAGTTGATATCCATTTATTATATATAGCAAGAGAGACAAGTTGATAGATATAAAACTGGAGTGGATCTTAAGGCATCATGTTTGACTGGCCAATGTCCATTATTTCAGTCCTTAGAAAAACTTCCACCTTTTACAGTAGAGAAAATTGAAATCCAGAGAGTCATTTGCCCATAATCCCAGAGATAGAAAGTAGCAGAGACAGGGATTCGAACCTACTTCTTGCTCTAAAGTCATTGATGATTCCACTATATTCCCCTGCTTCCCAGTAATTTAGTCTTTTTTTTCTGAATCCTCTCACTTAGACCACCTTTCTCCATGTTCTCCATCCAAAAGATTAACATAAAAGTTTTTTCAAGAACTTTTACCTGAGATCCAACTAAATTATGTCTAAAGTACCAGGATACTAATCCTCCTCAAAAAGGACATGACATTAGTCTGTCACAAGCTGTTCTTCAACAGTTAGCTCTTGGGCATCACCTTTTTCCCTTTGTAAATGCTCACAAACCATTCCTTTTATAATAAATTTCAGAATTTTTCCAAGAATTGAAATAATGGTCACTGTCATTTGAACATTTACCCCTTCTTTCCACTTTTAAAAATCAAAGTATTTTCTAGTTTCCAGTCTTCTGGCATGTCTCTCATAATCTCTGACTTTCCAAAGACCAACAACAATATCTTCAAGTTATTGCATCTCCTTAGAAAAATAGTTTGCCCTATCACAGTGACTTGAACTCTTTGAGCATCTTACCATCTCCTTTCTTCTTTTGGGTTCTGTTCTTAGTACAAAAATCATCTTCCTTGGACAAGAAAACAGAAACAAATAGAAATTGAACAATTCTGCCTTCTTTCCTTAAACATTTGCCCTGAATAGCAATACTATCACTTCAATTTTTCACTTGCTTCCAAGATAGTTAAAAGAGCCAATTTTGTTAGCTTTAGCCAATTGCATACTTCAGCTGATTCTGAGCTTTACTTCGGCTGAGATATATAGGACTTTTATATTTTTCTGTATTCATTCTCGTTTCCTTTCTTCTTATTTCCATTTCCTTTAAGTCTTTTTATAATATCTGAGTTGGTGGATGTGTTCCCAGTTCATCTATGTCAGTCTCTTCACACAATTCACTCCTTTATTACTCCTCAAGATTGTTTGTTGTTGTGTTATCAGAATTTCATTCTTTACAGTATTCCATCTCACTGGGATTCCCACTTGCCCTGCAGAATTTTGGGTCATGGGTTCCTAACTGTTCTTTCTTTGAAATCTTTTCTCTTAAAAGCTAGGGTGGTTACTCTTAAAGCAGTCACTTTCTTTCAAGGTTCCCATTATTTCTTGTTAGGCAACTGGTTCTTCCTTATTTTTCACAATCAGATCTGGAAATAACAATTTCCTCTTTGCCTTCTGCAACCTTTTGAAGGGTATAGTTATCACTAATGGAGGGCAAGATTTTATCAGCTACTTTGCTTTTAGCAGAGTGAATACTCCAGCAGATATTGGGATAGTTGAAATTGCTCTTTCCTACAAATAATATCTCTTTGCCAGAATTGTGATTTTATTCTAATATATCCATTCCCTCCTTCTGGCCAGGTAGCCTATAATATATTTCTGTCATCTGGCTCCTTCTTCTTCCATTCTTCTTCACCCAAATGCCTTCCATCATGTTTATAGATTTCATAACTTGAAGACCTCTTCTTAAGACATACTGCCACTCCGTAAGATTGATCTAAAAATAAATTATAATAATGTAGGCTACTAAATTCTCACTTCTCTGGACTTTAGCTCTTAAAAGTCATCCTTTCTATTATTGCTCTTGGTTTTGTGGTATCTTGCTTTGCTTTTGATCTGGGTGATATTCTCAGATGAGAATTTTGGACATTGCAGCTGACATTTATTTGGTTTTTTTGTTTTTTGCTGTTTACAAAGCATTAAAGATGCATGTGTATACAACTTTATTTATATGTGTGCATATATGCCCCTATCCATTTTCTCATTTGATCCTTATTACAATTCTGTGAAATAGTTATTGTGAGTATTATTATTCTTATTTTACAAATAAGGAAACTGAGGCTCAGTGAATTTAAGAAATTTGTCCATGGTCACACAACTACTAACCAAGCAATAAAGGCAACATTCAAACCTAGATTACGTCCAGAGATATTTCTACCATACTACATGGGACAGAGACCCCATGAGTCCAACTTCCTGTTGCCAAGCAAATAAAAGGAGAGAAACTTTGTTGTATCCTTTTGCTTTCTTGCCTCTGGTTTGGTGTATGATTACCTTGCAGAAAGCACTCTTTGGGAAATGGATATTCAAGGCCTTATTTCATCTATTCCACTAGATAAAGTCTGTCTATGAAGTGGTTATGGTTTTTTAACTTTGGATTTGGAGGGCTAAAATTATGAGGACAAGGAATTCCAGAGTTTAAAAGGATTAGAAGAGACAAGGGAAAATATTTAGTGATATGGAGATAAAGATAATAATATGGAATACCCATAGTTTGAGATTGGAAGTATCGGTGAATGGCATCCATGATCAATTTATCCTTTAGAGAAAGAGATAACAGAACAGGGAACACTGACAACAGGTGTTCTTCCAGGCGTAGAAAGTGTCCTATTGTCTCCTCCCCAGCAAGCTTAAGACGGATTTTGGTTTTTGTTGTTTGAATTGTAGAGAAAGAAGGTGGCAGTTTGCCAGAATAGTTTTCTTTGCCTCCTTTCAAACCCCCATATGCCCAAATGATAGCTTTAGAAATGGCTTATTACAGAAAATAGGTGAACCAAGCCAACATTTTGTACATTTTGATTCTCATTTCTTCCTTCCATTCCCATGTAGCAGAGTAGTATGATACAGTGGAATAAACAGCAAATTTACTATTAGGAGATCTGAGTTCAAATCCTGGTTCTTAGTCTTTCTAGCTGTTTTATTTGAGGTGATCAATTGACTTGATTTAAAAGCCTCAATTATACTGATCTATGAAATGGGGCTGACACTTGAACTACATCTTCCACAAGTTTCTTTAGAAAATTATTATTGTTTGTTCTTTGTTCTTGAAAAGGATCGATGATATCATGAGAGTGGTGTCTTGACTTGTGCAACAACAACAACAACAACAAATACCTGAAGAAAGTACTTTGAAAATTTCACAGTGCTCTCCAAATATTAGTTATTGAACTCCAAATGGAAGCCCAGAGTGAATAAGGGGCATGATCTGAGTCACAAGGCAAACTGATAAACAAGACTCACTACCAAAACTTTATTAGAGGTTTCTTTCCTCAGTTCAGGCCCAGCTGGCCACCTCTGTTCTCTCCTCCCTACCTGATCTCCCTTTTTTTGAACCTTAGATCAGACAGATGTTTCAGAGTAAGGATAGTTAGCCTGTCCCCAGAAAGTATCAGACTGCCACCTGTTCTCCCAACCTTCCCAAGGACAATGGAAGCTCATTCTAGAAAGCTAACCAAGCTTTCTAGAAAGCTAACTTGTCCTTAGGACAAGACTACTGACTCTCTAATATACTTAAAGTGAGGTGAAAAGACATTCATGATCCAAACTGTTCCAACTAGACTCCCCACACACATTGTGGGCTCTGCTGTTTGCAGTCTATGACTTGGTCATGGATGGCTGAGTGGTCCTTGAGGGCCAGGGCAATCCTGCTAAGTGTCTGGGCTTCTATCAACCCAGTTTTTATGACTTTAAGAGGAGAAGACTGTCTACAAGTGGACAGCTGCCTAGAGACTTAGTTGGGAGAGGAAAAGCAGAATTTCCCTCATTCTTGGAATTGGTAGGAGAGTGCCCTGTTTCAATTCTGAGCTACTTTCACCCACTTTTCTCTAATGGCACTGTCACTGTGCATTGGTTGGAATTTAATCAATACTTTTCTGTGATGAGACTGACTGACTGATCCAAAGGGTCTGGGACAGGAGATTATGGCCTGGTATCCCAGTTTGGGGAAGCCCAATTTCCTCTGCTTTATTCCTGGCTGATCCTTCTATCAGGATTGGGATCCTCCAGCTTTAGCTTTCTGGGGTATGATGTCGGAGATGGTTGTTATAAAGGGAGGTGACCAGGGCTCATTGACTTCATTAGGGTACAGTAGAAAGATTCTCAGGAGTCTGAGAACCTAGGTTCAAATCCCATCTCTTTCACTTAATGTATGACTTCATCCAATCCAATAAACATTTATTAACCTTCAACAAGGCACTTAACATCCCTGAACTTATTTCCTCATCTGCAAAATGAGGGACAGAGGTTGGATTAGATAGAAGGTTCCTGAAATTCAGCTCTAAACCCATAATAATCCTCCCAAGAACTAAAAGATAAATGAGTTTCTTTCCCCCATTTCGACCCTGGATACAGTGGGGGGGACTTTGAGGGACCATAGGAATAATACTAAGAATCGGTTGTCAATGAACTGAGAGCTGCAAACTTTCCCACTAATATAATTGGGTTTCTCCTCAGCTTTGGTACAGGGGTTTATGAGAGGGGGCAGGGAAAGGGAAGAGACAGAAAGGCTAAACTGATTAGAATCTTAAAAGGAAAGAGATATTAAGCATTAGGCTGGGTGTAAAGTACTCTTGATTGTAAAAACCTCTCTAATTTTACAAACTGAAATCAAGAGAGGTAAACAGATTTCCAAAGGTCATGAGTAAGTAGTGGAACCCACAATCAAACCCAAATTAAATTCATTGTTCTTTCTTCTGTACCTACTGGACTTGTAGAGATAAAAGTTGTGCCTGAGGGGAATTTTTGGATTTTGAGTTCCGGTTTTTACATTAACTGTGCAACAGTGGGTTACATACTTTTGGGTCAGTAAAATGGAAAAATTGGTCTCTTCCACCTATAGGTGGAAAGTCCCTTCCACCTATAGGTATATGATTGTAAGAAACTATATCTCGGGGCAGCTAGGTGGCGCAGTGGATAGAGCACCAGCCCTGAAGTCAGGAGGACCTGAGTTCAAATCTGGTCTCAGACACGTAACAGCTGTGTGACCTTGGGCAAGTCACTTAACCCCAATTGCCTCAGCAAAAAAAAACAAACAAAAAAGAAAAAAAAAAAAAAGAAACTATATCTCAGAAATGGTTTACAAGACACACAGCTAACGGTCTGTCAAACAGAAAACACCTTTCTATTTTCCAAACCACCCATCACAGGGAAGGGAGTGAAGGCCTAGAGGGGCCAAGTAACTTGTTTCAAGTCATAAGCTAGCATTTCTAGATGGGTCTCTTCCTCTATCTCCTGATACTTCCACTACACAGCCCTATTTTAACTAGGGTTTCCTCAAGTTGCAAGAGCTCCTGTTGTAATGGTGTTGAAATTAGCATTCCCTCTACATGCAGGGACAGACCGCTCTGAACTTAGTCTTGGTCAAGTCTGCCTCCTAGGCTCTAACTTCTAATCATTGTCATAAAAAGGACTGAAACAGCTGCTTACTCGGGTCTATTATCAGCTTGGTTGGAGACGGCGAAATTTAAATGACAGTAAGATGCTTAGCAAAGAAACGAAAGTCAGTGTTAAAAATAAAGAAAACAAGACAGCTTGTTTCATCTAAATAGAAGGGTTATTAAACAGGCTTGAATTAATCAGTGATCTGCCAGGGTTGAGAAACTGAAGCGTGGGCCAGAGTGGAGAGCTGGGAGAAGACTACAGGGAGAGAAGTCGGTCCGCAGGTAGGAACCGTTTTTGGGCTGGCTGTCGGGAATATGGAAATCTGCTCTTCTGAGGTCTACTTGGCAACTGGCTGGGTTTCTGCTCTAGAGTGCTGAGAGCATCACAGATAAGGGGAGGGCAGAGGGGAGGCTGGGACTGTGCCTTGGCACTCGGCTTCTCTCCTCAGCTTAGTGATTCTGGAATCTCTCCATCTGCCACCACCTGAGCCCCAAATCCCAACACCGCCTCCTTCCCTCCCTCCCTCCCTCCTCCGATCCCCTCCAGAGTCTATCTCACCCTCTTCCTAGCTTGGGCTGAAGCCAAACTGTAGGAGCTGTTTCCCTTTGATTCAAGAGACAGTAGAGAGTTGCCGACCCCAGTTCTTTCTCCTGATCTCCATGTTGGGAGGTCAGAGCCCTTGGGAGCCTGAAATTTTTGTTCTAAGTTCTCTACCCTCCATTCCACTTTAGAAAAGGGGAGGCAGGAGTCGGTATCGGATGGTTTGAGGGCAGGCAGAAGCAGAGGGACGTTCACCTATTCCAAACAGCCCATGGTTTGGGAGACCATGCCCCAGTCCCTGTTCAATGAGCTCACTGGCCTGAAGAGCATAGTTTAGTGGTCATGTAATCAAACTCCCTAATTTTACTGTTGAAGGAACTGAGACCAAGAGAGGTAGAAAGCTTTTCCAAGGTCAGGAGGTTAGTAAGTAGCAGAGCCCACATTCAAACACAAGTTAAATTCCTTGTTCTTTCTTCTGCACCAACCAGACTTGTAGAGAGATAAAGGTTGTGCCTGAGGGAAAGGTGGGAGACTTTCTTTGAGCCCCAGCCAGAGCGCTAATCTCTCCTGGAGCATTTTGCTCTTTGACCTCAAACATTCCTTTTCTTTACTCCCCCTACTGTCCCCTTTCCCATTTCTTCCATCCCCCCCACCTAAACCCATCTTCTACCTGGGGCAGCTTCACCTCTTCTTCCTGGATGTTTAACCTCTTAAACTCTTCATATTGCACTCCATACATCATCCTGGGGCCAGATTCTGCCCCAGCTCTTTTTATCTCAGCCTTCAGATCAGCCTTCACTATCCCTGGCATCCTCTTTGCTCTCCTCTCAGCACATTCCTCTCACTTTATCAGTGCTTCTGACTTTTCGCCTCTTCACTTTCCCCCTTTGGAAAAAAAAAAATCTTTTTCCAGAGTTGGCAGTCCTAGAAAATCCATCTGGTTCATTCCCCTGCCTCCCTATTGGAAACAAACAATTGAAAGGCTGCTGCCTTCTAGAGGCACTTGGAGGGTACTGCCTTATGTACAATTCTCTTGGCCTGGATTTGGGCCTGAAAGAGAGCACTGTTGGCCACAGAAAGCTTATAGTTCAGGAAGCCAGCTTCACTCAAGGTCATACTCCCCTGCTTTCCTTCAGCTTCCCTATCTTGATTTTTTTGTTTGTGGTTTGTTTGTTTGTTTGTTTTCCTTATCCCCTGCTTTGTGTGTGCAAGCATGTGTGTTTGCTACTTGAGACATGCTTGAGAGCTCAAGAACTGTAATCCTCAACAAAGAATAAAAGGTGAGACAGTATGAGGGACAGCTGCTTTAGAGGCTTCCTTCCTTCCTTCCAGATTGAGTTAGTTTAGAACTCTTTATCCTAGGGTTGGCTGTCGGTTTGGAAAAGTACTTAGGAGAAAGAGAGGCAAAAAGAGATAAGAAAGAAGAGAGAAACTTCATCCTTGTGTTGGGAGCAAGCCCAGTGTCAGAGGAGCCCCAGAAGAATGCATTAAATTCCAACTGGAGTCTGGGGAGTTGGGGAGGGGGGGTGGCCGCTGAAGGTGGTGAGGTTTCCAAGGAGCACCTCAGCCTCTACCAAAGACTTCTCTTAGCACCACTCCCTCCTCAGCCCAACTCCAGTAGCCTAGAGGAATCTGTTTTCTGTGTGGCTGGCTGAAACCTGGACTTTGTTTTTGTTGTTGTTGTTTGTTTTTTTAATTAAAGCTTTTTATTTACAGAACATGAGTGATTTTTCCACATTGATCTTTGCAAAACTTTTTATTTGTTCCAAGCTTTTCCCCTCCTTCCCCCTACCCCCACCCCTAGGTGACAGGTAGTCTAATAAATGTTAAATATGTTAAATTATATGACAAATCCAATATATGTATACATATCTATATAGTTATCTTACTGCACAAGAAAAATCAGATCTAGAAAGAGAAAAATAAAAAAAAAAAACAACCTAAGAAGGAAAACAAAATGCAGGGAAATATTCACAGAAAGCGTTAAAATGCTGTGTTGTGGTCCACCCTGAAACCTGTACTTTGAAGTGGAAAGAAAAATAGAAGAGTATGAATGGGATTATGGAAAAACTCTGAGAAGGGAGGATTCCTGATATTCGGGAAAGAACATGGGTTCTGAAGTCAACCAATTAATGGATCAAGCATTTCCAAAGTGCTTTCTAGGTGCATGTCATTGTGCTAAAAGACGGTGTCAATCTAATTCAGTAAGCATTTCTTAAATGCCTAGTGTGTGCCAGCCATTATGCTAGGAATTGAGGAAACAAGAACAAAACAGTCCCTTACCCCTAAGGAATTTAGGAGGGGAAGGGAGGGGGGGTCGAGGGGGCCAACTTGGACAGAGATAAGAAAAGATAATATAGACAAATAAAATATATACCCAAAAAATATACAAAGCAATCAAAGAACCTCAACTGAGAGAATCAGGAAAGGCCTCTTAAAAGAAGTGGCACTTGAGTGGAGCCTTGAAGGGATTCCCAAAGGTAAAGGTGTCATGTCAAGAGAGCATTTCAGGCCTGGAGAAGAGTGCATGAAAGCATGGGATTAGACTCCTAGACTGGCTTCTTACCATGTCGGCTCACCAAGCTACTTCACTTCCAGACCACATTTTCTTCATTCTGTCACTCCTCTCCCCAAATACACACACACATTTAATAAATTTCAGTGATTCCCTATTACCCCCAGGGGCAAATACAAAATGTTTTGCTTGGCATTCAAAGCCCATCTCTTAGCTCTGGGGATTTTTATCCATCTGTCCTCCATACTTTCCATATCTTCTGCCCACTGACTTTCCTGACTTCCTTTAAAGTCCCACCTAAAATCTCAGTTTCTACAGGAAGCCTTTTCTAATCCCTCTTCATCCTAGTACCTTCTCTCTGTTAATTATTTCCTATTTATTCTCTATACAGCTTTTTGTTTATATTTGGTTATTGTTCTCGAATTAGATTGTAAGCTCCTTGAGGTCGGACTGTCTTTTGGTTCTCTGTACCTCCAGCTTTTAATGAAGTTCCTGGCACATAGCAGACATTTAATAAATGTTTATTGATTGATTGATGTGTAATCCATACTCACCTATTAAATAGAGTGAAAGAGATAGAAAAATAAGGATGGCATTATGAGTAGTTCTGGATAGAGAGAATTAGATGTCCTCTAAAGTCCTTTCCAGCTCAGAATCTCAAGAAACTTGTAGTTATTGATCATGGCTAGCAAAGCATTAGGTTTTGTTGCAGTCAGAAGCTAAGGGAATTAAGAAGCAAGTTCAATAAATCAATAAGCACTTATTAAGCACCTACTATTGTATCAGAAGAGGAGCATATCAGGACAGAGAGCTGCCCTTGGGTTCCAGCCTCAACTCTGATTCATCCTGGGCCTGTTACCATTTAGCTTCTTAGTATCCAAAGCAGTTCTAAGACTAGAAATTGCAGAGGTGTCAACTTTCACTATTAGGCAGAAGAGATCTTCATATCAATTAAATCACCAAATTGTGTGCCAGATACTGGACAGAAACAAAGATGAAAGTTCTTCTCATTCCCAGGGACCTGCCTTCTAGCAGGATGCTACCATTTTACAGAAGACATCCCTTACCCATCTGAGGGTAAGAGCCCTTTGAGATTCAAGTAATAATAAAAGGATAGAGACAGCAGCCAAGTGCAATGTCCCTTGAGGGTCAAACCCCTTTGAGACTGAAATCATAATATAAGGAAAGAGACAGCAGGCAAGTGCAATGTTCCTCCCAAGTAGCTGAATAGTGACAAGTTTTCAGGAAACTTGCCCCATTCACTCCCACCTCACTTTTCATTTTCTCAGCACTAAGTTTTTCTTGCCTCCTATATTAGTATCTCTTGTTGAAACATTTCTTTATATGTGTATCCATGACTTTTTTTTTTTTTTGGGGGGGGGAGGCAATCAGGGTTAAGTAACTTGTCCAGGGACATACAGCTAGTAAGTGTCTGAGTAAGTGATTCAAGCTCAGGAAGATTCATCTTTGTGATTTCAAGCCTGGCACTCTACCCACTGTGCCACCGAGCTGCCTACCTTCAACTATAAAGTGGGGACAATAACAATACCTACCTCCTGGGGTTGTTGTGAAGATCAAATGAGATACTGCTTATAAACTGCTTAACACAATTCTTGGCACATAGTAGATACTCTGTAGATGCTAGCTGTTATTAGATCCCTAAAACAAGCTTATAAATTCAAATTGCTCTTGAGTCAGCACTAGCAAGAATACTACCAGATCAGGAGAAAACAAGTTAAAATCCAATCTTTCCAGTGAAATATACATTTATTCCCTACAAACCATATCCCTTCCTTTCCCTAGACAGAACTCAAATGACTTGAACTTATTCTTTTCACCTATGTTTCAATATCAAGCTCAAATACAGCTTCTTCTCTGAATCCTTTCCTTTTCCCCCTACTTAGAAATAAGTGTCTCTCATCTGATTCTCTAGCATTTGGGCTTCATGCTTCCATTCATGTGAATTCATCTGTATACGTTCATAAGCTACTTACTTCCACTCATGACTTAGATTTATACCTTCATTACTACTTACTATGCATTCATAAGCTACTTACTGCCTATGGGACCTTCCTTAGTGAAGTGTAAAATGAAGGGGCCAGATTAAATGATCTCTTAAGGTCTTTTATAGCTCTAAATCCTAGTTCTGTCACTCTAGATATGTAATCATCTTATGTACTTGTCACATTTTAATTTATACTATTTTCTGTGAACATGTCATCTCTTAATAGATTGTATGCTTTTTGAGGACAGGTACTAGATATCATCTACCTTTGTCATTCTTCCAGGACTACAATGCATCGCTTATAATGGGCATTAATAAAAATTGGTTAATTTTTTCATTCCCTTTAAACCTTCTGGGTCACATCCTCAATGAGTTTCCTTTCACCATCTGGCTCTTACCTACTTATTAATCCTTATTTCATATTACCCCTTTTCATAAATTTTACATTACACTTAAGTTGGATTCCTAGCTCTTCTTCCTTCTCAACATTATTTCTCCTGCTTCTGGGCATTGGTGATAATTACAACTCCCCATCTCCAGCCATGCCTAGAATACACTTGCTCCCTCATCTGTGTCTTTCAGAATCTTTATCTTCCTGTCCAGATAAATTCAAATATCACCTTCCTGAAGCCTTCCCTGAACTCCTTGAATGTTCAACTTTTTTCTTCCTCAAACTACTTGGTATTTTATACTTCAGTAGACAAAATAAAAATGAAAATTAAAAATGATAAAAATAAAATGGTCCCCACCCTCAAGAAGATTACTTACCCAAGGGAAGTCTCAGGGAACATTAATTCTTTCCCTCCACAACTTTGTTAGGGGTGGGATTTGAATCACTCTAATAGAGCATAAGTCACTTGAAGTTAATAACTTCCATTTTTTCTTTTAATCTACATAATCTGACTTAAAGACAAAGTCACATAAAGTAAGCATTTGATGTTTGCTTAATTGAAGTTATGTGCTATGCTGCAATGTCTACAATCTATATAACCTTAATTAAGTAATTTAAACTTCTCTAAGCCTCAGTTTTTTCATCTATAAAATGAAAATCTTAAGAGTACATGGTGTCTGCCTTATATAGCAACTGAACACTTCTAGAGATGGGCTTCCAACTCGTTTATGATTCACTTACCCATTCATGGTAGAATTTGAAAGAAATCATTTTACTTATTCTAAAGGAGGATTTTCTTCAGGAGAGGTACCTTTATAAGGCCAGGGATGTAGATAGCCCACCCTAAATTTAGGGAAGCCAAAACCCATGGCATCAAGCAGGTTTTTGACTTGAACTTGTCGATGTTTTTAATTCCACAGTGATGCTCTCTCTGGGGTTTGGTTTTTTTGGGGGGTTTGTTTTTTTTTTGTTTTGTTTTGTTTTTTGCCTGTACCCGGAGGTGTCCAATTGCTATAAAAGGCTTATACTTAGAAAAGAGAGGAAATAGAGCTGGGAGAGAGTAAGAATCTTCAGTGATTACATGATTCATGAAGGGATTTCTATAAGCAAAAGGAGTACAATCACAGAGAAAAAGAAAGAAGTTGAATCTAGTTGGTGGTCCAGATCCATGGCCAGAAAGTGGGGTATCCAACTCTGTCTCCAAAGATCACCTATTAGGTTCATCTACCTTGAACTTTTCCTTCATTGTGACTGCAGTCTCCACTCTAAACTCCTTTCCTAATCTCTGCTGGCACTAACAGGTAAATCCCCAGGGAGTGACTGATAATTTCTCCCCTCAGGCTTCTAGGATTAGGGATTTTTTTTTTTTTTTTTTCTAGTACAGTCATTCAAGCCTCCGTTTATGGTGCTCCAAGCTGTGTCATTTAGCCATTTAGAGTTAATTAACTTTTAGAAGCCACTATTTACTAAGGTGGTATTGGTAGGACAGTTAGTACAAAACATTCCTAATTCTGATGATACACTCTGAGTCCTGAGGGAAATAGGTTGAATTACACAGAGCACATATGGCTCCTTTTTGGATTATTAGAAATACTTTTCTCCCTCATGGAGTCCCTCATAGTTTTCCTGAGGCTCCACACTAAAGGCCTTGCTCCCTGAAGGTGCATTTCCTTATGTTTAGTTTGTCCACTCTCAGATCATGTTGCTTGTTACTGGTCCAGTCTCTCCAATGACTTGGTCAATAAAGGGGAGAAAGAGGAAGGAGTGTGACACTCCCTCTGGACTCACTATTTTCCTTCCACCTCCTCCTCCACCACCCCCATCGAATTATTATCTGATTTTGTTAAATGAATGGAAGCACTTTCGAGACTGAAATTTTGATTGATTCAACAAAGGTGCCTGGAATTCCTTTACACCATTGATTAATTGATTCTCCAACTCAGTAAAAGTAGTGTTCTCACCTGATAAAAGCATCAAGGTTAATTTTTTTTTTTTTTTGCATAGTAAAGTTTGAAAAGAATGAAATGCTTCTTTTATTTTGTTGTTGATTTTTTCTTTCTTTCTTTTTTAAAAAATGATACTCCTTTTAAACTACCATGAGGGTAAAGGAATGCTTAGTCTCTTTCCCTCCTAATTTTTAGTAAAACTGTTAAGATTTTTATTATTACAAATAACACCACTGTAATATTTTTGCTCATTATGGGGCTTTTTTTTTTTTTTTTGCTATCATTCACATCTTTCATATTAATCCCAGTACTGGGATATCTAGGTTAAAGGACATAAGTAATTTAATAATTTTGCATAATTACAAATTATTTTCCAGAAAAGTTAGTTCATTCTACAACTGTAAATTTGCATGTCTGTCTTCCCACAATTACTCCAACACTGACTTTCCTATTAATTTTGCCACTTTTCCAATTTGATATGTGGGAAGCAATACCTCCCCATTGTTAAATTTTCATTTCTCTGATTATTTCTGGTTTTGAACAAATTTTCAAATGGTTGCTCATTCTTTTTTTTTTTTGAAAACCATTTGTATCTTTTGGCCACTTGCCTAGTAGGAATGGATCTTAATTTTATAATTTTGTATATAATGGTCAGTAGAAAGACCACTACAGTAAGTTTGAAATCCAAATCTGCCACTTAGTTATCACCTATGTGACCTCAGGCATGCCTTCATTTTCTACACCCTTAAAATGAGGCTCTTGAACTAGGCATCCTTTAATTTTTAGTACTTGATCTGGGATCTTTCAACAGAGATATTTAATGAAAAGATTGTTTTTTCTTCAATCCATCTTTTTAAAAAATTTGTTGCATTTTTTTATTCAAAATTTTAAATTTACATCTTCAAAGTTGCCTTTCTATCTTTTTAAATCTCCCCCATCTTGTGTTTGGTTTTGAATTTTTCCCTTTTGTGAAAACAAGTTGTAAAATATATAACTTGCATTCTCTTAGTTGAAAAAAATTGACTTTTTTATCATGCTATTTATATATGAATAATCTATCATAGTATTATCATCTAAAGCACTTACTTGCTCTTATGCCAAGATGCCTTAATAATTCTATGAAAATAGTTGTAAAGAATCCAGGATCAACCCCCACTATAATGAGGCTTTAGGTAGGACTTTAATGAAGGGACAGGGAATAAATATCCAAAAACTGTTTTGTGAAAAAGAAAAATATATACTTGAAAGCAGGCCTTTAAAAAAAATTCCATCCCATCCCTAGAGTCTTGGCAAGTTTTGTTAAGTCAGAGAGGATTTGTTTGAGAAGAGGACTGTAAATTTAGTTTACAAATAGTCAGAGACTCACTAACATGGCCTTTGGTTATATAATCAAAACAAAGACCTATTCTCATTTCTCCTCACTTTTCAAAGAAATGTGAGGGTTATTTTTTCCCAGATCTCTGTAGTATTAGAATAACTTCACAGCTATTAGTGGCGGCTTAACTGGAGTTCCGCCAAGAAACAGAGATGAGTGAACATCAGATGGAAAAGAGACACTGCCTTTGGGGTGGATGTACTCTGAGGACCAGTTCAGGGTTAACACCCAAAACTTTGATAGATTTTCTTAGTCTAATAGTATCCCTGACTAATTCACCCAAACCCCTCAAGGCCGGGGATCCTGGGTAGTTTTGACGAGCCAAGCTCTCTAATTTGTGTTCTTCCAACAGGGTTAGGATGAGGGAAGAGGGGAGGGATAAGGTTGGGATGGGGGGATTCAAGAGGAAGGCACTATAGGAAATTGATTGCTCTTGTAGTTTGGTTTATACCATGCTGCTCTTCAGCTCTGCCCGGGTGGTGACCTTTAGATAATAAAGGGAATTCTGGGAGACTTCTGACAGGCCTGTGACATATGGGGCAGGTCTGCAGGGTCAGTCAGTGTATCTCCCCACTCCCGGCCCCAGGGTAATGAATCTTGTTTTGGCTTCGAAAAGCTAGCCCAGCCAGTGCCCTAGAAAGATGAGGAGCCAAGGGAACAGGATACCAACCCCACCTCCCCCAAAAGCCAGCCCCCAAATGAGTCCATGTCTTTGGAGTCCTTCATAATTCAAGAAGACAACTCCAAACTTTAATAGCCTACAGAAGAAAAGGCAAACACTGAATGTTTTGCTAAGGTCCTGGGAGAGCTGGCTCGGTTTCCAGGGTTTGACCAGAACCCACAGGGGAGACCTAAGAAGGGGGGGGGAGAAGAAAAAACAATAACTGGCATCAAAAGCCACAGTCCCAGGACAGGGATCAGGGAGGAGGAGCTGGGATAGGAATCAAAGGGAAAAAGGAGCTCTCCCTGGGAGCTAAGAAACATTCAAGAAAGATTCTATTGGCTAGCATGTGCTGTTTTCACTGACTTTTGGGGACTTGTACAGGACTAGGAGGAGAAGGCCATGCTATGAAAAGTGCCCACCAGAAGAGGATTTTATAGATCTCAATTTGAACTCACTCTTTCTTTGATGTGTAATGCAGAATAAGTTGCTCAATAAACCTCTGGCGGTTTTTTTGTTTTTTGAGGCAATTGGGTCGAACAACGTGATTCAGGATCACACAACTAGGGACAAGTGTCAGAGGTCATATTTGAACTCAGGGCTTCCACCATACCACCAAGCTGCTCGGTAAACCTCTATGGGCTTCAGTTTTCCACCCTGAGATAAGGAGATTCTGCTTTTGCCTCCCTCTCACTTTTTAGGAACACTAGGATATTTTTGGGGGGGCAATATGATACAGTGGATATAACATAGAATTTTTATCCAGAAGATCTAATTCCCATTTGTTGCTTCCTAGCTATGTGACTATGGGCAAATCGTATCACCTCAGAGCCTGTCTTCCCTCCTTGTTTTACTTGTTTCACTTACCTCCCATAAGCTATTGTGAGAAAACCATTTTGTATAAACTATAGAATATTGTAGAAATGTGAGTTATTAATATTAGTTTCATTCTTAGAGACCTTTGCCTTCTATTCTCTTCCCTTTCTACTTCATTCTTGCCTTTCAAAAGAAAATTCCCAAAAAGTTCAAGTTGGAACACATTCTCCCCTCCCCTCCTTTGATTCTGTTGCCCACAGAATTCTCCTTTTCTTGGAGTGAGTGCTAATGTCCTCCTCCACAGCCTTTTTTTTTTTTTTTTTTTCTGTCACCTTGCTGTGCGGTTTGAGTGAATTACCATAAGAATCACAGTGATTGTCACTTTGGTGGTTGAGCATGAGAGGAACCTACTTCATAGCAGGCTCTCCCTCTCCACTGTAGGTCTATTTCCTCCCCTACCAGTAACCGCTTAGATCTTGATGAGTTTCCATCTCTTATGCTTTCCCTCAGTTACTTAGTGAGTAGATGCTACTAGTTCCCATCTCACCTGTGAAAAGAGCAGGATGTGTCTTGACCCTTGAAGTATGGCTCCTTCCAGGGTGAGAAAAGTCTCAATGGAGATTTCCACAAAAAGAGATTCAGACAACGATAGAAGGGCAGTGGATTCCATCTCTCACCGTCAGTTTTCAAAGAGATGAAATGCTGGATATGGAACCATGGGCTGTAACTCATCTGGGCTCCAGAACTTGCTAATAAACCTCTTCTCTTCATTGTCTGTCCCTCTTTCTTAATTGCATTGTGTTTTTTTCTTGCTCTTTGTAGGGGGTGAGGAGGGGCATGGTTATCTCTCTTCATATCTCTCTATCTCTCACATCTCAATACGTCTTTAGTTCTCGCTGATTTTCTCATTAGCTCTCCTGTCTTCCCCCTTTTTAAATTTCCCTTTCCCTTTTTTCGTCACCTTCTCCCTCTGTTTCTCTTCTTGTTCATCTTTCTCCATCTCTCTCTGTGTCTCTTTCTCTCTCTTTCTCCCTCACTCCTTGTTTCCCTCCCCCCTCTCTCTTCTTCCTCTCCTTCCTCTCCCCCTTTCCATCTCTCTGTCTCTATTTTTGTCTTTCTCTCTGTCTTTGGGATGAGGTAAAACAATTCCTGTTCCACAGCATAGTAGACTCTATAGGGAAAGGAAAAAATTGACAATGGATTAATGAAACCAACGCAGCTGGTACAGCAGTGACATCTAAATTGTTCCTTTGGTCCCGTTATTTTCTGTAGGAAATTCTTTCTCTCCCTTTCTCTCTTTTCCCTTTAAATCGCGTGCATAAAATACGCTAATAACAATCTTCGGTGTCTCTGAGTGAGTGACAGCTGAAATAAGAAAAAGACTAATCATCCCTCCTGCAGCCCTGTCACATGGAGATTAAATGAGCCTCTCTTTTCTCTCTACCCTCACCCCCCATTTCTTTTTCCCCCTCCCCAACTTGCTTGCTCTTTTCTCAATGAGAACCCTGGGCATTGGAATAATAATATTATAGACACCATCAGGGTGACAGTGGGGGAAAAAAAATCAGCTCAGACCCATGATTATTCCTTCAATCTAATAATTATTTAAATACCAGATAACTCTTTCACTCTAATTGAGCCCTTTCAGTTGCTGGCATTACTGGCACTGTTCCACTTGCCCCCTCCCTCACCTTGTACTGCCCAACATGTTCCAAAGTCACTGTGAAAATTCTGTTCAAACGATTCTCAGCGTACACATGATATCAAATAGGGCTCCAATAGCTAGGATGCTGAAGCCAATGCCTATGAACATACAATTCCCACCTTGAATTTACAAAAATTTTGGGCCAAAAGTAGTTGAGGAAGGTCATGTAATCCATCACCCTGCCCTCAGGTAACTGCTCAGACAAATAACTCTCTAGCCTTACTTTAAAAGAACAAAGATCCTAGAGACAGCAACTAGCATACAGTAGGTTGTCAATAAGTGTTAGCTGGATCAAATCAGATTCTGAATGCAAAGTACTTCATGTAACTTATGACACTTTATAAATGTCAGCTAATATTAAGGTCATTAGTATTGTTGAATTGACATAAAAAGTCATCCAATTCATTTCCATGCCTTCAGGTAGCTGTTCAGGCAGACAAATGTCTATCCTTCTCTAAAAAGAAAAACATCCAAACATGGATTTTTAGCATCCATAGCACTCTGGTAGCTAAGATTCTAGAGCCAGTCCTTATGAACATACAATTTCACCTTGTCTTGAATTTAGAGAAATCTTGGACCAAAAGTAGCTGATGTAGATCATCTAATCCATCACCCTGCTTTCAGGTCACTGCTTTACTTTGCCTAAAAAAAAAAAAAAAAAAAAAGACCCAAGAGACAGCATTTAGCACATTGTAGGTGTTTAATGAGTGTTGGTTGGATTTAATGAGATGGAATGTGCAAAGAGCTTTGGGAAACATAAAATGTTTTATAAATTAAACTGACATTATTGTCATTATTGTTATTGTTGAACTGACAGAGGAAAAGATATTTCACAACTTGGGCAAATTTTTCAAATTCTCCTAGTAAAATTCTTTTTAATATCTAACTTTAGTCACTCTTGCTTTAAGATCTCTATGAATTCAGAAATTTCCTCCCTTGTGCAATATCTGTTCTTGCTTAAGAAGTATCCTCAATTTGATAATAAGCCTTCACATTCCTTTTACAGTATTGAAAGCATTTTTATACATTATTTCTTTGCATCTTTACAACATCCCTAGGAGTCAGGCAAAGAAGGAATTATTCCTATAATAGATGAGGAAAAGTTGAAAAGATGAAGTGATCTTCCTGGGTTTACAGAGAAATCAAGGATGGAGCCTAGGATTTAAAACTCAAGTTTTCTGCCCCTAGTCCTCTGCTTTTCCATTTTCAGGGGGTACCATTGACTTTACATGAAATGTATGACTTTTCACATAAAGTAGCATTCTCCATCATGATATTTACCTGTTCTTCTTTGGGAATGAATGGTCAGGAAAAGGAGCTTACCTGTTTGGAGACAAGAGATGGTATATAGCTCTGTAATTGAAGTTCCAGAATGTGGGATTAGATTCTGCTACCCCTAATAACATTTTTCTTCCAATAACATTAAATATAATAGATGGGATCCATGCTAACTTTGGCTTCAGAAAGACTGAACTTCAAATCTGCCCCTGATAACTTAGTATCATTTTGAGTATGAACAAATCACTTCAGTTTTCTGAGATTTAATTTTCTCATTTGTAAAACTGATATTAAAGTACCTGTCTCAAAAGGCTGAAGGAATCTAAGGAGGTAATTTAAAGCACATCATAAATGTTAGATATTATTATTACCTTTGTGATTTTTTACAGATTACTCAACTTCTTGAGGCCTCAATTTTCTCATCTGGAAAATAAGATATTGGAAAAAATGATCTCAAATGTCCTTTCCAGTTTAAATCTACTGATGAGTCATATTGCTGATTTCTGTTTTTCTCCCTGATCTCTGTTCTTATGTGACATATTAACCTCCTATTATTATTTATTTTTCATGGGTTCAGCTCTTCCTTTGCCACTCCTTGTAATCTCCCTCTGAATCAGACTAACTTCTCCATTACCTTAAGCAGATCTTTGTTCCCTTGGCACAATATGTTTTCCCAGAAAGGTCATTCTAGGATAGAATAAAGCTGATTGTCAGATCCATTATCTGGTTCTTTCTTATTTTAATATGTTTTTGTTGATATCATTTGTTTTTACATCACTTAAATGCTTTCTGATATTCTTTCATCCCCTCTTCAAAGAAGCTATTCCAGATAAAAAAAAAGAATGTTTTTTAAGAGGAAAGGGAAAAAAATCAGCAAAATAGAACAATATATTTAAAAAGTCTGAAAACGTGCTAACTTTTTCACTTTCTAATAGAGGCAGCAAGGTATAGTAGAAAGAAAATTACTAGGAGTTAGGTCACAACCCTCTTGCTACTACTATCTTTCTGTATGATACCAGAAAAATAACTTCCCTTTTCTGGGCCTCAGCTTCCTCATCTGGAAAATTGGGGAACTGCATTAGATGTTGTCAAGATCTCCTGCCAGAAATATAATTCTAATACTCCAAGGCAAAAGGAAGTTCCAAACACTTTCTCCAGTCTCCATAGAGGATTGAGAGAGAAAAGCATCTGAAAGGGGAGACAGCTGAAGTGATCCAGAAGGTCCATTATTTACTCCCTTTGTTGACTCTATGCCATTCATATTCCTTGTTTCTTCATCCATGCTTAGAATCCCAGGATTCTAATTACTATGACCTTCCAATCCTCTCTGTTGGAAGAAGTTAAGTTTGGTAGATGTGGCAAAGAGCATCAGGCAGGACCCCTCAGCTGAACTGCAAACTTCTAATTACTATTCCTTTCCTGCCCTGTCACTGCCATCTGCCTCCTAGACAGCTCCTTGGGTGGGCATTTGGTGCCATCTAGATCAGTAGATTCTTATCTGAGGAAATGGTGTTATCAGGCCCTTGAGATAAATTATTTAGTGCAATGGACTTCTCAGGCTTTGGGCTTTGTCTCAGGCATCCAACTTGAGCCCTTGTTGCCTCAGCCCAGAGACTGAGTGGTTAAAAAAGTGCTGGATTTAGGGAACAGAAAATTGGAGTAATATTTACTGTGTGGTAATGTATGGTTCAATTCTATGAATCTATCTCCTTCCATATCTGTTAAATAGAAATAATAATAATATTTTACACAGAGGCATTAGGAGAAATGTGTTTTTTGCAAACTATAAAAATGATATAAAAAAGAAAAAAGGATAGAAATATGAGCTTCTATTGTTATTAAGAAATTAAGAAAATTTTGGATCCCAGGACTGTCTTTGTATGATAGTGGGATCCCCTCAACTAGCTGGAAGTGGGAAGCCATGGGCAGAGTTTGACATTGTCAATTACCTACCAAAAAGCTGGAATAAGAACAGGGAGCAGATTCCTGGATGAGAAAAGATACTAGGCAAAGAAATGGAAACAACCAAATTGAATCAATCAGCTGGACTATGTGTCAGGCACTGAGGAATACAAAAACAAAGAATACAACAACCCTGCCACTCTACAAACATTCATATTCTGTTGAAAGTCTTTCTGTGTTTTTTTAAAACTCAACCAGCTCATTATTTCTTAAAGTACAGTAGTATACCATCACAATTATATACCACAACTTATTTAGCCTTTCCCCAATTGATGGGCATCCCCTCAATTTCCAATTCTTTGCCACCATTAAAAGAGCTGCTATTAATGTTTTAGAATACATAAGATCTTTTTCCTTTTTCCCTGATCATTTTGAGAACCAGACCTAACAGTAGTCAAAGGGTAAATACAATTTTATACTCTTTGGGGATAATTCCAGATTGCTCGAAGGAGACAGCTTCTGAGTTGAAGATAATTATCTCACTTTGAGGCTCTTCAGAAAACTTAGGGAAAACAGGAGAAAAGGGGGAACTAGGAACCAAGTACTAAGAACACACACACACACACACACACACACACACACAATAGTACCTGCTTTCAAGGAGCTTAGATTTTGCTGAGGGGAGACGATATGATTCCATACAAAAGCATATATGAAATAAACTTGAAAACTCACTTTGAGGCTGATTAGAAACCAGGGACACAGGGAGCAAGGTAGCAAGGTAAATGAAGTCTTGGGATTAGTGCTGAGATTCTCCTTCATCCCTAAACTGAATTCTAATAAGAAATTTGACCCTTTCCAGAGTGGCTCTGGACTGCAGTCACACAAGTCAGTGCCATTAACTTTGGCCACTTATGGCTTGTGAGTCAATAAATCTTCAGAAAGTCATGTGGTGTCAGACAACTGAGGAGAGTCCCATCTCCTTTCCAGAAAAGAGAAAGTTGCTTCTCTGGCTTCCCAGATTCTTAGAGTGATTGCTGCTCAGAGCTGGATGCTTCTCCCTATCTCCAGGCACCTCAATACCCTGGCCCACTACCAGGAACAGCCAGCCTCCTCTGATCAGATCCAAATGACCCAAAAGAAGAAGCTTCTGTTGTCACTGATGAGGGATCTTGACCTGCTCAGTCCAGCCTAAAGAGTTAAAAATCTCAAAGTTGGTTACATTTCTAGTCTCTCGGAGCTGAGGGGATCTTGATTATGATACCCACCTCTCTCATCTTCTTGTTCAATCAGTAACACCCAACTCTTCATGACCCCATTTGGGATTTTCTTGGCAAAGATACCAGAGTAGTTTGTTATTTCCTTTTCTAGTTTATTTTACAGATGAAGAAACTGAGACAAGCAGCATAAAGTGATTTGTCTATCTAATCTGAGGGCAGATTTGAACTCAGGTCTTCCTGACTTCAAGCACTCTATCCACTACTTTACCAAAAAATGAAACCTAGAAAGGCAGAATGACCTGTTGAGATCAGTCCAGATTTGTCTCCTCTGGAGAAAGGAGTCAATCAATCAAATATTTGTTAAGTTCGCACTATGTGCCAGATTCTGTCTGCATTAGGGATCTGAGTACAGAAGATGACACAATTCTGATTCACAACGAGCTCACATTCTAGCATCTAACCACGGGATCCATGTCCTTTCTGCTGTATTACACCCCACTTCCTTTATCTTTCAAGAGCAGGCTTCTCATTTACCTCTAGTCCAGTCAAGTTCATACTGAGCAGACTCCTATGCTCTAATGTCTCTTCAAATGTCCTTCCTGATATTAGAAGGGGGCTGTGTTCTCATAGCCTCAGTGAGATGGTACTTGTGGCTACCACATAACTAGTAATCCTACTCCAAACTTGTCACCAAAAAGGAATAAAACAAATAATCCCCTTTGTAGTGAAACAGTCAATAGATACTGGATGTGAAATCAGAAATATTCATCTTCGTGAATTCAAACCCTTTCTCAGATATGTATTAACTGGGTGGCCCTGGGCAAGTCAAGTAACCCTGTTTTACCTCAGTTTCTTCATCTGTAGAATGAGCTGGAGAAAGAAATGACAAACCATTCCAGTACCTCTGCCAAGAAAATCCCAAATGGGATCACGAGGAGTTGGACATGACTGAAAAAACGACTTAACAACTCTTTCCTAGAGTTCCTCCATCATAAAAGGGGGCAGTAATGTAGCAGTTAATATGTCAGCAGAGTCAGGACATAATGGGGAGAAAAACAAGCAAAGCTGGGAATCAGCTGCTTCAAACATATCCTGCTTTGCAAGTCATGGAGAGGTGAGGCAGAGATCTAATAAAGGAGGGCCCCAATTGGTACAATTTAGCCCAGGCCTGGAGAAACTGCTTGGGGCAGAGGGAGAAGATGGTTTGTCTTGAAAGTCACACTCTTTCTCTTTGATCTTCCTGTGCCTGGGCCCCTGGACCCCAGCCTGACCCATCTTAATTTATGGCACAGAGAAACTAGGGAAGGAGGAAGTCTACTGCCAGAGGGCCACCGAATTTTAAAGATGAACTTGGAAGGTCATCTGCTTTGTCCTCTCATTTTACAGAGAAGGAATCTAAGGCTCACATTAGTTTTATTAATGCATCTGAAATTTGGAGCTAGACGGGATCTCAGAAATCTTCTCTAATAACCCTCATCTCATTGATGAAGAAACTGAGGGTCAGAAAATTTATGTGCCTGGTCCAGGATCACACAGATGAAAGGTCACAGGCAGGCTTCCTGAGGTTCCACTTTTATTCCACAGGTGTCAGTGTATAGTCTACTGGCACTGTGAAGCCACTAGACTCCAAGTGCCACCAGAATCAGGGGAACATGCAATTGAGAAATATTTAACAAAAATAAATAAACATACAATAATGTATGTTTTTTTTGTTTGTTTTGTTTTTTGTTTTGTTTTTTTTTTTTTACTTTTGGGATTATTTGGATGATGTCCAAATTTACACAGCTAGTATCTGGGGCCACATTTGAACTCAGGTCCTCCTTATTCTAGGACTAATATTCTATCAACTCCACAACGTATCTGCCTCCATTATATATATTTAAAAACAATGATAACATTTAAGAAAAATAAAATTCTACCTCAAACTCAGATTATATATGAATGCTAGAATATTGTAGAATATCAGATTGTCAAAAAAAATGTGTCAATATGCAGCCTCAGGGATCTTTATGCACAGATTTTATTTGAATCTGATACTCCTGTTCTATATCATACTGTCTTATTGAGGAACTTACAATCAGTTGTTCAAAATGCAAAAACAAAACTAAAACAAAACATTTATTTGCTAATAGGAGCTAATAGGGAGCCATATAATAAACAGGAGTTTATTGAGTAAAAGTCAGATCTAGTTCTAGGAAAATCACTGTTGGCTGTGGGGCTGGGAAGGGTCAGAGGGAAAAGAAACTTGAGACAAGGAAACTAATTAGGCAGTTTTAAAAGTTCACACTTCACTTTACAAACACTACAATCTATTTGAGCTTCACAATAATTACCTGAGCAAATAAGAACAAAATTAATAGTTAGCATTCATATAATACATGAACCAGCTAGGTAACTGCAATAGAACTTCGGACCTTGAGTCAGGAAGAACCAAATTCAAGTTTGGTCTATAGACATTTACTAGCTATGTGACTCTGGACAAGCCACTTAACCTTTATCTGCTTTCACAGTTTCCTCATACTGTAAATGTGGGGATCATAATAGCATCTACTTTCCAGAGTTGTTGTAAAAATAAAATGAAATATTTGTTAAGTGTTTCATAAACCTTAAAGCACTGCATAAATATTGTTAGCTGTTAAGGTTTGGAAACAATATACAAATATTTACAAATATCCCCTTTGATCCTCTCAACAAGATTTGGAAACAAATTTACAAATACCCCCTTTTATCCTCTTAGCAAGGTTCGGAAACAAATTTATAAATATTTACAAGTATCTCCTTTGAACCTCAACAACCCTAGCAGGTTTTACGGGTAATATTATTCCTATTTTACAGTTAAGGAAATCAAGGCACAGAGAGCTGGACATACTTGCCCATGTTTATACAGCTAGCAAATATTAGAAATAGGGTTTGAATGATTCTTTGATACTCTTTCTGCTGGAAGATGAGGTTTCCCTGCCCAAAGGTGTAGTGGGAGTGGGAGATGAAAGGCAATGAAGTGCTCCCAGGTGCTTCTCTGGCTGGAGGATTGAGTGAGTCTCTGGAAATCATAGGATTATCTTGAATTAATTTCCCTCTCTTAGAATCTGAGTTTTTCTACCAGCCCCGGAAAGCAGCTAAAAATACCTTCTGGCTTCCAGAGGGGAGCTCTTGTTGGGAGCTCCAGTGGGAAGGAAGGCTTTGCCGGTGTTCATAGAGCCCGGAAGGGCTGGGGCAGAGGGATTTGAGGTCAGTCCATGGCTCACTCTGGAAGGCCCCTGGGACCTCATGACTCACTTCAGTGAGCACTTAGGGTGACTCTGCCCCAAGGTATGTGGGTCCTTTCTCAGAGACTCTGCCCCAGACAGGGAGGCACTACTGTCAGGCTAGAAACTAGGGTTCAGAAGAAAGAACTGGAGGAGGTTTGAGAAGGCAAGGAATGCTGTGAAGCCTAAGGCAGTGTGTCCTGTTCTAATTATAACCTGGCCAAGCCGGATGGGGCAGGGTTCAGTCGACTCCAGAACAGTATTTGAATGAGATTTCCACTTTCCACTTGGATGTTTACAAGCCTAACTCATACACCACAGCTTTCTCTCAATTCTTAAGCAGACACTCCTCAGCCAAGATTCAAAGGCATGAGGTCATAGATGAAGAGCCAGACCTACCTAGTCCAACCCAATCCCCTCATTTTATAGATGAAGAAACTGAGGCTTAGGAAGAATAAATAATATCCAAAGTACTCCTGATTGCCTCCCAATTAAAGTTTATACTTCTTTGCTTGCATTCAAGGCCCCCTAGAACTATTTGACCTTTTCATATTTATCTCATTGATTCTCTTCATGAATTATGTTGCAATATTTGGGGGGTACAGTACATAGAGCACTGGGGCTGGATTCAGAAGGATCTGTGTTCAAATTGTACTTACTAGCTGTGTGATCTTGAGCAAGTCTCTTACCCCTGTTTACCTCAGTTTCCTCATCTGTAAAATGAGCCAGAGAAGGAATTGGCAAACCATTCCACTATCTTTGCCAAGAGAACCCCAAATGGGGTCATTGAAGAGTCAGACATGACTGAACAACTCTCCCATTTTTCAGGCTGTTCTCTCATTATTTTTGCTTCTCTTCATCTAAAACACCCCCAACCCCACCATCGACTGTTTATAGCTCTTTCAAAACCCAATTCAATTGTCACTTTCTCTGTAAAATCTTTTCTGATTCCTCTGGATCTTCCCTCTCAAATCTCTTACATTTGTTTCACAACTTTTTCATGTATTTATCATGTGAGTCTGTCTATTCTACTTACTCGTGTTTGTCTCTAGACGATAAGCAAACTCCTTAGAGGCAGACATCGAATGCTACCTAAACCTCCTATTTCCCTCATTATCTGACACAAGATTCTACAGACAATAGGCACTTGATAAATATTTGCTGAGGGCAACTAGACGGTGGGGTAGATAGAGCACCAGCCTTGGCATCAGGAGGACCCACATTCAAGTCCACACTTATTGTGTGACCTTGGACAAGTCATTTAACACTATTTGCCTCAGTTTTCTCATCTGTCAAATGACTGGAGAAGGAAATGGCAAAGCACTTCAGTGCATTTGCCAAGAAAATCCCAAATGAAATTATGAAGAGTTGACTACAACCGAATAACAACAAAAAGTATTTGTTGAAATAAATGTCACCTTGGCTCTCTGCAACAAAGAATTGTCTCAAACCAGTTCCAATTGTTCACTGAAGAAAACCATATACACCCAGAGAGAGGGATATGAAATATGGACCACAATGTAACATTTTCATGATCTCTATTGACATTTGCTTGCATTGTGTTGCCTTTCTCTGATTCTTTTTTTTTCTTGTAGATAGAATTTTTCTTGCATAACTTCTCAAGCATTTCAACATTATTAACATATAGTGGACTTCCTGCCATCTAGGGGAGGGGAGGGGACTGGGGGTAAAATTTGTAATGGAAAGCTTTGTAAAGATCAATGTTGGGGAACTACCCATACATATGTTATACAAATAAAAAGCTTTAATAAAAAATTTTTTTAAAAAAATAAAAAAAATAAAAAGATAAATTAAATAAATGTCACTTAAAGTAGAAGGAACTCAGGGATAATCAAATCCAATCCCCACCTTTTATAGCAAAGGCCCCAAGATATTGTGTGATTTTCCTAAGTTCACATAGGTAGCAAGTGAAAGAATTGGAGTTTTACCCTCTACCTCCAAATCCAAAACTCTACCATTATTCCTCAGTCTCCTCTTCTATGAAAAGCAAATATAATAACATTTAGACTCAAATGGAAAGGAGAATCATTAAACAATCCCTATAAGGTCACAAATTGACTTAGAAAATCACATTAACATGATCTTTGTTCTATTGTATTTTTATTAGGCTAATTATTTACATTTTGATAAATATCTATGATTACATTTCATTCTGGATTGAGTCCTACTCAGAATTGTTCCATGCCCAGGCTGTATGTTTGTCCCCTGATTTAGACTACCTGCTTAGCAATGTTGCTGTGAGATAAGCACTTGATAAAACTTCTGGATCTTATATACAGGGATTGGAAGAAGCCTCAAATGTCATGCAGTCCAAGTTCTTCACTTTACAGATGAGGAAACTGAGGTTTTGTTTTTTTTTTAATCTAAAGTTACATAGGTAGTAACCTTAAAGGGCAGTCAGAATGGGAATTGCGGTTCTTATTGTTGTTATTTCACAAATGAATAGTCAAGTAATGCCTGAAGTAGGAGTGACCCATAAACCTCTATTCCCCTCGCTTCTATCTACCCTGCGGTTTCCACGGGGTGTGGTGTGGTTGAGTGAACATGACCCAGAAAACTACTTCCATTAGCAAAAGCCTGAGCAGCCTTTAATGCCGAGATACAGAATTAAGCAGCTTGCTGGGGGTGACTGGACTTCCCTTGTCCAAATGGATGAGGAATCAGCAAGCTTGCTTTCCTGGGGCCCTTCCTCCTTCTGAGTGGCACTTTCGGGCCATTAGCCCAACCTAACTCAACTGGAAAAGCACAATGCCTTTCTTACTGATAATGTGCTTGCCTATGAGGTTAAAGAACAGGAATTATTTGGTCTTCGAAAGAGAAGGATGAGGGGAAATGGGAGCTGAAATTATTCATGTAGACCAAGTCTATGAGTAACTTTTTACAGAAAGATTAGATCATGGATGTAAAGGTAGAGGAACTTTAGGGACCATATAATAAGAACATCTCATTTTATAGAGGGGGAGTAGATAGATAGAACACTGGCCCTGGAGTCAGCACCTGAATTCAAATCTGGCCTCAGACACTTCCTAGCTATGTGACTGTAGGCAAGCCTTAAAAAACAAACAAACAAACAAAAAAAACCCCTGCTATATAAATGGGAGTTATTATGAGAGGTATCATCTTGTCAGAAAGAATCAAGTTTAAATCCTGCGTCAAGGCCTTATTAGTTAGTTGTGTAACCCTGGGCAGCTCACCTAGTCCTTCTTAGCTAGCCTTTGTTTCCTTATCTATAAAAAGGAGATAATAATAGAATAAATGAGATAATCTATGTAAGGAGATTTGCAAACCTTGAAGCATAGTATTAGCACAAGCTATTATAATCTAAAATAAAGGAATGGGGGTAGCTAGGTGGTGTAGTGGATAGAGCACCAGCCCTGAAGTCAGGAAGACCTGAGTTCAAATCTGGTCTCAGACACTTAACATGTCCTAGCTGTGTGACCCTGGGCAAGTCACTTAACCCAATTGCCTCAGCAAAAAATATATATATAAATAATAAAATAAAATAAAGGAATGAAGTTGAGTTTGAAATACATTCTGAAGAAGTTTTTATTGGTTTTGATTTGAATGAGATGCTTAGGGTATGAATCTTAGAATGGGAGGATCCTATAACCTGGCGTGGGAGTAAGGATCTAGTTTTATCTTTGTTAGTATGTAACCTTGAATAAGACATTTAACTTCAATATGGTCCTTTTGTTTCCCCAGTTAGGCTTTTGGGGGATAATAATGGGGAAAAAATTACATCATGAAGATAGGTCTTGGAAGACAATCCAGGATTATTTGGGTGATCCTAAGAATTGGTAATAATCTGTTCATTATTATAGTTAGAAATATTAAAGCATGGAAAAGGGGAAGGAATTCCTAAGAATCTATGCAGAATTGGAGATAACTTAAGGACAATACATTCTGTCCCTCTCTAAACCATTTCTGCTTTATGTTTTTCCCTAACAGGATAGTGACCAGACCTGTGATTTCATTGAGGTAGGGGATTCCTGGGGGAGGAACCTCCTTCTATTAAAGTACAATTATCCTTTCCATATCCTGACATTCCCTATCATAGCTTTGATATACTTCAGGCAGACATAAGAAATTAAAGGTGAATTTTGGGGGAGTTTTGAGGAAGCTGCAGATGACACATAAAGGCCAGCAAACAGCACAGAAAAAGTATTTTTACCTAACATTGACCTACATATAGACTATACCCAAATACTTAACCCAAATTTCACAATAAGGTAGTGTGAATACCCTATAAAAGAAAAATAAAAAAATTCAGACCTCTGTAAGGAAGGACTAAAAAAATTGTTCAGATATTCCAGATCATGGGGTACCACTCTTCTAACCCTTGTGATATGGAAGAGAGAACAGTAGATTGCACTTTTTGCTTCCCTTTATTATCGTGCTGAGTTGCCTAAAGCACTGAGAGGATAATTGACTTGCATAGGGTCACATAACCAGTATGTGCTGGAAGTTGTACTGAACCCAAGCTTTTGAGGCTCCAATGCCAGTTCGCTGTCCATTACACAGTACTCTTTTAACATCTCTCCAAAGCTTACCTCCATCTGACCATCTCTGCTTTATGTTTTCCAGAACCATGTGAGTCTAACCTTTGGAGTGTGGGATAAACCAGGACTTGGAGAATCTGTCTCCTCTCCCTAACCCCCCTCAGAATGGAACAAAAGAGACCTTGGCCTCCGGTGCCAAACTCATATGACTGGCCATTGGTTCTGTTCTCAGTGGTTTGGGTACTGCTCTTACCCCTGACAGCTGGTACCGCTCCATTCAGCACCTTCCACTCAGAGAACAGAGACTGGACCTTCAACCACTTGACTGTGCACAGAGGTACAGGTGCAGTGTATGTGGGGGCCATCAATCGGGTCTATAAACTATCCGGCAACTTGACTATCCAGGTGGCACATAAAACAGGACCAGAGGAGGACAACAAGTCCTGCTACCCGCCCCTCATTGTGCAGCCCTGCAGTGAGGTGCTCACCCTCACCAACAATGTTAACAAGCTGCTCATCATTGACTACTCAGAAAATCGCCTGCTGGCCTGCGGAAGCCTATACCAAGGTGTCTGCAAGTTACTCCGTCTAGATGACCTCTTCATTCTTGTAGAGCCATCCCATAAGAAAGAACACTATTTATCAAGTGTAAACAAGACAGGTACCATGTACGGAGTGATTGTGCGCTCGGAGGGAGAAGACGGCAAACTCTTCATTGGCACAGCAGTGGATGGCAAACAGGACTACTTTCCCACACTCTCCAGCCGCAAGCTTCCCCGCGACCCAGAGTCCTCAGCTATGCTGGATTATGAGTTACACAGCGACTTTGTCTCCTCTCTCATCAAGATCCCTTCGGACACCCTGGCCCTGGTCTCCCATTTTGACATCTTCTACATTTATGGTTTTGCCAGTGGTGGCTTCGTCTATTTCCTCACCGTCCAACCCGAGACTCCAGAAGGTGTTGCCATCAATTCGGCAGGTGACCTCTTCTATACCTCCCGCATTGTGCGGCTCTGCAAGAATGACCCCAAGTTCCATTCCTATGTCTCATTGCCCTTCGGCTGTACTCGGGCTGGGGTGGAGTACCGCCTTTTACAGGCTGCCTACCTCTCAAAACCTGGAGATTCTCTGGCCAGGGCTCTGAACATCAGCAGCCAGGATGATGTCCTCTTTGCCATCTTCTCCAAGGGACAGAAGCAGTATCACCACCCTCCTGATGATTCAGCCCTCTGTGCCTTCCCCATCCGGGCCATTAACACCCAAATCAAGGAGCGTTTACAATCCTGCTATCAGGGTGAGGGCAATCTGGAGCTCAATTGGCTGCTGGGGAAAGATGTCCAATGCACCAAGGCGGTAAGGACTCTATCAGCTCCCTTCTCTAGGGCTGGATTTTCTGAGCTGAGAATTTCCCATTTGTCTTCACTGTTAATCTCCTCATACTCTTCTCACCACATCTGTGTGTCTCCAAGGCTCTGAAAGGGACTAGATTCCAAGAATTATGTTGCTAGTATATTATTTGTGAGCATAATACTTTGCATATAGACATGATTCAATGAATATTTCTTGAAAGGCAGCATAGTGTAATGACTAGCGTGCTGACCCTAGAATCAAGAAAACCTGGATTAGAAGCAGATAGGTTATACAGTGGATAGAGCACCAATCCTGGAGTCAAGAAGATCTGAGTTCAAATCTGACTTACTATATGTGTGGAATTCTATAAGCCACTTAACCCAGATTGTCTCCGAAAGAGGAAAACAGAGATTTGGGGTTAAAACATCACATTTCTCTGAGACTAAGTTTTCTCAAAGATAAAATGAAGTTTTAGAAACCAGAAAATTTTAAAAATATCTTCCAGTTCTAAATCCTAATTTGGCTTAATCAATCAATAATAATGATGATTTTGATAATAATAACAGCTGACCTTTATATATCACTTTAAGATTTGCAACACACTTTATATACAGTGTTTTATTTGATCTTTAAATCATCCATGTAAAGTAGGTACTATTATTTTTTAACCATTTAACAGATGAGAAAAGTGAGACAGATATATTAAAGGATTTACCTAGGCATGAGTTGGAGTTCAAATCCAGATCTCTAACCTTGGTCCTCTAACTCCATATCCTGTGTTCTTTCCATTACACCTTCATAATTAAACAATTAAAAATATGAAGATCTTTTCATTTTTATCTTTGTATGTCCAGCATCTAGCACTATGTCTATTCCATAACAAGTTCTGTATAAATGCTGGTTGAATTGAATTGAATAAGAACCAGAAATTATATAATGAAAGTCCATTATTTTATAGAAGGGGAAATTGAGATTTCTAACTACATAGGTAGCTGGAAATAGACGCAGAACCAGAACTCACATTTCTTGGTTCTCAATCATGAAAATCTCAAAGATCATTCCACAAAACAGTGCTACTCTTAATAATTATATGAGTTCCATGCTTTATCCTTATAACCTATTCGGTAGCTAACTAAACCAATCATAGAACTAGACATACTCTAGAGCAGGACTTCTTAAACTTTTTCCATTCAAGACCCCTTTTCACCCAAGAAATTTTTATATGACCCCCTTATATGAACAAGGTATACAAATCAAAACATTTACTGATAATAAATCATAATTTCATGATCCCACATTTAGTTATGACAATCCATATGGGGTCATGAACCATGGTTTAAGAAGCAGGGCTCTAAATGAAGCATTGTTAGTTCCACTGTCAGGGCAGATTGGCCCAATCATGCTATAAACCAAGACAGCAAATCTTTTTCATCTTTCCTACTGAAATAGCAGTTAAAACATATACCAATGGGACAAGCATGAGTTTCCCTTGACAGATGGGCAACACAGGCATTATAAAGGGAATGACAGGATGCGTAGGCTGTAGGCTATAATATGCAGCCCAAAGTTTGGCTGGATAGAAAGCAATCTGGGTATAGTATGGCTTACTAAAAACAAAAGGAAAAGAAAATACATCAACAAATTTAGAGTAACCTAGGAACTTGACCTGATCTTCCTAAGATTAGTAAGATGCCCTGACTTGAGCCATAACTTTTTTTTTTTTTTTTTTTTTTTGAAAGTTTGCTTTTTGCTGAGGCAATTAGGGTTAAGTGACTTGCCCAGGGTCACACAGCTAGGGAATGTTAAGTGTCTGAGACCAGATTTGAACTCAGGTCCTCCTGACTTCAGGGCTGGTGCTCTATCCACTGCGCCACCTAGCTGCCCCCATTGAGCCATAACTCAATACTGATGGGGGGAGGGGGTTTGCTTTGATCTAACCTGGTTTGTTCTCATTCCATTAAGCCCTTAGCTATGCCCCAAGATCTGTAACCTTTAGGAAAAAGCCAAGACCAAGTAAGTAGCATGCCTTCTCCATGCTACCAGAAGAAACTTCCTCCTCTTAAAAAAAAAGAAAAAAGAAAAAAAGAAACTTACTCCTCTTTCTCATAAAAAAGTCTAGTATTAGGGGGTAGGTAAGCCTTGCTTCTATAAGTGAAGGAGATCTAGATGAGCTGGGATGGAGTCAGAGTGGAAAAGGAGAAGAGAATGGGACAAAATATATACAGGAGGAAGACTGAGGGAAATATTAGGGTTAATTCTCTCTTGCGTGGTTCAGAGGGTGTTTCCACAGAGCAGGAGGGAGCCTTGTCAGGAGGAAGCTGCAAATTCCTGTCTTGCTCCTGAGCCAGAGGAGAAAGGAAACGGACACTCTTCTCTGCTCCTATCTTGCTGCAGGGAGACATGGAGACAGACCCAGACTTGTTACATAAAAAGAATAAGGACACAGGAGATGAGGGGAGACAGCAAGGACTCCCCATAATGATAGAAATAACTATAATAATAAACAAATGCCTTTTAACTTGTACTGCCATACAGTGACTCATAAAGTGTTTTCAAATCCATTCACTGCTTCAACCCTCACAACAACTCTGTAATAGAAATAGAAATAATACTGATAGTTGTTATTATTCTCATTTGACAGATGAGGAAACCGAGGCTAAAAGTTAAGCAACTTGTGCAAGCTCACTGAACTAGTAGGTGATAGAGAGAAAATACAAAAATGGGAGGTACATGAAAAGATACATTAAGTGGGAGTAGTAGGGCCTGAATTTAAATCCTTTCTCTGAACTTGAGGTAAATCACTTATTTTTTTTTCCCCTCAAGACAGTTGGGTTTAAATGACTTGCCCAGAGTCACACAGCTAGTAAGTGTTAAAAATGTCTGAAGCCAACTTTAAACTCAGGGCCTCCTAACTTCAGGGCCAGTGCTCTGTCCACTGCACCATATCTGTGCACTGCCCTCTAACTAACATAATTTCTAAGGGCATTTCCAACTCCAGATCTTATCACTCAAACCAAGGTCATATGACTTAATGCTTATTGTTCTATGCAAGTCAGATTGGTGGGCCCTTTCCCCCTCTCTCTTTCATTCCCCTGATTATCTTTAAGTCTAGAACTAATTGACTAAAGGGAAACTGGAACAGGGAGGGAATCCCACCACAAGACCTACTATGATGCTTGGAACACAAGGTCTTAGAGCTAGAAAGAGGCCTCAGAGGTTCTTCCAGTCCGATTTTCCCATTTTCTAGAGGAGTAAATAGACTATCACCAGGCTTAGGCTTGATTTGGGGTTTTGGACCCCAACAGCCTGGAACACAAGTCCTGGAGTGATGCTCAGCTTGCAGGTGAAGCTGGTACCAAGCTTAAGCTTCAGAGAGCAATGTTTTCTTGGTCCTCTCACCTTGGGATAAGTATTGGGACTGTGAGGGAAAAATGGCAAGGGAAGCAGGAGAAACAGGCAATATCTGTTAGGAAACTATTTGTGGTGGTGTTGTTATTCAGTCAGACCCCATTTGGGGTTTTCTTGGCAATGATACTGAAAAAGTTTGCCATTTCCTTCTCCAGCTTATTTACAGATGAGGAAACTGAGGCAAACAGGGTTAAGTGATTTGACCAGCTAGTAGTGTCTGAAGCTAGATGTAAATTCAGATCTTCTTGACTCTAGACCCAGGGCTCTATCCACTATGCAACCATGTGTTTATTGTATCTACTGCATGGTAATTATGTAACCCTACCTAGATGTTCCTTGATACATCAAAGATCTATGATTTCACTGTTATATGTGTGCTTGAGGGCATTCCCTATAGGCTGTCTGTCTCCCTACAGCCCTTTTGGAAAGCTTGAATTAGGAGATGGGCTACTCTAGTCTCTGTGGCCAAAACAACCTAAGGGACTAGATAACCTTGGTTCTGAACTTAGCTAAAAAATGGTCCTGAAAAGTCCATCACTGCACCACACTGGAAACCTTGACATCATGGAAGGACCTGCCCTTCAGGGCCAGAACTTTTGAAAAGCCAAGAAAAAACCCCAGCCATGATGAGGTACCTGGGTAAAACTTAGGTCTAATGAACTCTCCATAGAGAACTTATTCATAAGTATTCATTCAACGAACATTTTATTAAGTACCTGTTATGTGTAAGGAGGCTCAGTAGTACTGAATATTAGGGATACAGATATGTGTGTGTGTATATATATATATATATATAACATGTATATATACAAACATATGAATATGGCATGAATAAACACATGTGTGTATTATATGTGTATGTATTAGGTGAATGCACACACATATACAGGTGTTCCAAAAGTTTTAGTGCAGTTCAAAGCTTCAACAGCCTTGAACTGCATTAAAAATTTTTGTATTATATGTGTATGATGTATGTACACTTATTCCATATATACACAAATAATATATGCATGGATACATATATGCAAACACACATGTGACATACACATATCACACTATATACTATATACATTTGTATACACATATATACATATTCACACATACACATAGTATATTACATACATAAATACCCCCCTGTATATATGTTTGTGCATGCATGTAGATATTAATTCCATTTCAGGGGAGAGGGAAGGCCCAGGGGTTATAGATGACAAGACAAGAATTGGGGATGAAATTGAGTATAATTTGTCTGGAACACAAGCTGTAGGAGGGAGAGTATTATGAGAGATGGATAGGAGCCAGATGGTGAAGAATCTTGAAAGCCAGAATCAGGAGTTTATACTTTATTCAATAGACAATGGAGAACAGCTAAAGATTTTTGAATTGGGGAGCAGTGTGATTCAAGAGGTACATTAGTATTACTCAGGCATCTGTCTGAAGGCTGGATTGGAGCAGGGACAGACTCAAAGCAAAATTGAAGTAGTCTCAGTGAGAAGGGATGATACAATGAATAAAGGGGCCTATGTAGAAAGAGAATTGACAGGTTTGTAAGATCATAGGCATTTGTATTCCCGGCACATAGCACAGTGTTTTGCATATAGTAAGTACTTATTAAATGTTCACTGAATGAAAGATGACTTCTATGTCTTCTGGTGTCCATCCCCAAAGTCGGTAAAGGAATTCAAGGAAGGAACTGATTTAGATTAGGAAGTTTAGATCCAACCACACAGCCTCCCACAGACCAGAAGAAGGGAGATGGAGAAGGATGTGTGTGTGTGCATGTGTGTGTGTGTGTGTGTGTGTGTGTGTGTAACAAAGAAGAAATAGCCTGAGATTATATAACTTACCTAGGACTACACAGTCAATAAGAATCCAAGGCAAGATTTGAATTCAGGTCTTTTTGACTCCAGGACCAATACTCTGTCCAATGCACCAGCTAGTTGTGTCATTAAAGACAGAGGATCATAGACCTAGAACTAGAAGAGACCCTAAAGGCCATCTAGTCCAATCATCTCATTTTTAGAGAAGGAAACTTAGGTCTTAGTCTCTTATGCCTATTCAGGAGTACTTCACCGTCCCCTATGACTTATGCAAGGCTGGTTTGGGTAAGCTAGCCAAGCTCATCCCTGACTCTGCTGCCATCCTACTCATGAGTAGTAGTGGTAGTAGCAACAGCAGTAGTAGTAGTAATAATAATAAGTGACACTTATATAATGTGTTCTGGTTTTCAAAGTGCTTTAAGTACATAATCTCATAGTACATAATCTCATTTGACCCTTACACTAGCTCTGTAAAGCAGGGCTTCTATATGAAGAAGGTGAAGGCTGTGGTCACAGAAGTTAAATGGTAGATCTAGTATACTATCCCCAACCTTCTGATTTCACACCCAGGCTTCTTCCACTATACTCCCCAGGCTGCTTCAGGTTTAAAAGATAACTCTTCCTTAACCCCAATTGCCTCAGTAAAAAAAAAAAAAAAGCAAAAAAAAAAAAAAAAAAAAAGAAAAAGATAACTCTTCCCTGCTAAGGGTAGGATGTCTGTAGGGAGCGGAGGTTCCTCTAGTGCTTCCTATGCTTTCCACAATAGTCATTTCCTTCCCCCTCAATTTGGACAAAACTGATTTCCGCATCAGGAAGGAGCCTCTAAGGGAGAATTAAGTGCTATTTCTCTGGCCCACAGTCTAATAATGCCTTTCTCCAAAGAGAACTTGGCAGTGATCAGTCATCAAGTACCAATTGAGTACCTACTATAGCTTATAGTGCTCCTCCCCTTTTCTTGTTACCTCATAGTAGGAATTGGGGAAGGGGATGTGTTAGATGGAGTATAGAAATAAATGATACAACCTCTTCCTTCAAAAAGCTTGCAGTCTAGCAGATTGAATCATGGAATCATAACATTTTAGAGTTGGAAAGATCATCTAGATTCTTAACTTTTCCCCAGATCCTTCATCAGTCTGGTGAAACCTATAAACTTCCTTCTCAGAATAATATTTTTTAATGCATCAAATAAAATATATAGGATTACAAAGAAACCTGTTATATTAAAATTCAGTTATCAAAATACTTTTTTAAAACAAATTAATGGATCCCAAGTTAAAAACCCATGGTCTTGAGGCAGTTTGGTAGAATAAAATCAGACAAATTTTTGAGGCTTTTCATTCAACATTGTCACTAAGTCACTTTGGGGGAGGGGACTAGTAGCTGCTTATAAAGTTGAAATACTAGCTTAGATTCTTCTATGGTCTAAATTCATGAGGATCTGGGTCCTTTTTAGATCCCATTTGAAATACCACCTTCCTCAAAAAGTCTTCCTTGATTCTTTCAGTTAATAACAGTTTTTTTCCTGAGACCTCATATATCAACCAATGGATAAATCAGTCAACAAAGATCTTTTGTAATTCTCCAATGTAATTATTACATATTATTGTGTCTTAGGCTCATCCATTTTGCTGTTACCATTCTACTAGACTGAAGCCTGTTGAAGACAGGGTCTTTACCTTATCTAAATTTTATATCTGCCCCAGAATTTAGCATAATGCTATATACATAGTAGGGTCTTCATTGAAAAAAAATATGTTGCACTGTATAATATCAGGAGCCTCCTGTGGGTTTTAAGTCCAGTAATTCTCTTTCTCCTTCCCCCTACCTCTGTCACTGGATTTTTCTATCATCAGGAAGTGTTAGTATGTTGTTTCCCTGTCTTTAAAGAAGGTGGTATTTCAAATAGGATCTAAAAAGGACCCAGATCTTCATGAATTTAGACCATAGAAGAATCTAAGCTAGTAATTCAACTTTATAAGCAGCCACTAGTCCTCTCCCCCAAAGTGACTTAGTGACAATGTTGAATTAAAGGCAAAGAATTTTATTCATAAGAACATAGATTTAAAGCTGAAAAGAATCTCAGAAATCATCTAGACTAGCCCTTTCATATAAGAAATCACTTCTTGAGTACTTCTTGAAAGGCTATCTTAGGGTCCTGTGAAATCTCTCTGTGGATTAATGAATAGTTTTTAATTTTTCAATCTATCAAAAAAATTTTATAAGCATCTATCATTTTCAGATAATAGGGGATGGAGGACAGTCTTCTTCATGGGGCTTCATTGGCCAATAATGGTAACTTTGAGTATGTCTAGCATCTCAGGTTTAAGGAAAATGACCATTTTCTGTCCTCATTTTTACTCATGATTGTCCCTTCCCTTTTTTCCAGCCGGTCCCCATAGATGACAATTTCTGTGGCCTGGACATCAACCAGCCTTTGGGGGGCTCTACTCCTGTGGAAGGGCTTACCCTCTTCACCACCAGCAGGGACCGAATGACATCAGTAGCCTCCTATGTCTACAACGGCTACAGTGTGGTCTTTGTGGGCACCAAGAGTGGCAAGCTGAAGAAGGTAGGCAATTTTTATGCTCTTTAGGTGTCATGGTGGGATTTGGCAAAAGATACTGGCGCCAGGATTTTTTGAAAGAAAGCAATATGAATGGATCTAACTATAGACATTTCGGGGAGGGGTGAGATTGGGGGAGGAGAGGATGCAATCTGTGGATTATCCAGAGCTTTTTTTAAACCTTGGGCTGGCTTCCTCTATCAACTAGTATGCCTCCACCCCTTACCTCCTCTTGCCATTATCTTGTTGTTCTTGTTTTAATTATATTTTTATCAATAGCTTTTATTTTACATCACCTAAATTTTCTCCCTTGAATTCCTCTCTCCCCCCTTGCAGAAAGCAATCTTTTATAACAAAGAATTTTTTAAAAGAAGTAAAAAAAAAAACTCAGCAAAATGCATCAACAACAACAAAAAATCTGATATAATATGCAATGTCCCACACCTGTCTGCCATTATCTTGTTAGTTCACCATTCCAACCTGTTGAGACATTGAAAAAAATCTTGATTGTGTCATACAATATATTAATGATCTGTTCCAACTTCATGGCATCCACAAATTGAATAAGCATGCAATCTATACCTTCAGTCAAATCTTTGACAAAAAATGTTGAATAAACCATCAGGTGGTGGGAATAAAAGGAATGAAAACTCATTTTATTCCTTCCCTAAACTACAAAGGTTCTTACAAAACTTCTTATAAGTTGGGAGACTAGAATCAAACAGAAATGAACACCAAATAGGAACAATTTTTGTATGATCTGGTTTAGAATTGTTCAAGCCATGACCCCTTACCTCTAACTGGTCTAGATAATAGAATACTGAATTTATTAATCACAAGTTGTTTGTTTTGTTTTGGTTTTGGTTTGAGTGTTTGCATGGATGCAGAGAAACTAATTTAGGCTGGGTGGGGCTTTTAAAGGAGTGGAAGTGTTGGAATCAACAAAACTCAAATCAATGTGACACAGGCAGCCACATCACCTCACTGAGTCTCAATTTCCTCAACTTTAAATAGAATAATAATAACTTTAATTTGCAGAGTCATTATGAGAATACAATTAGGTAATATGTATAAAGTTTGTAAACTTTAAAGCCATATATAGTGTTAGTAGTCATTATCATCACCAATTATACATTATTGTGAGGAAGTGCTTTGTAAATCTTTTGCATTATATAAATCTGATTCAATTCAACAAACATTTCTTAAGGTCCCAAATATTAGATACTAGATATTAACAGGATCAAGAACACATAGTCCCTACCCTTGGTGACCATGCAATTTGATGGGGTGATGGAGGTAAGGACAGAAATAGATAACTGATTATGACAAAGGAGGAGTTCAGGTTTTCTCTTTAAGGAAGGGAAGGTAGGAGAGGTCAGAGAAGATACATCTAAAGGAGGGGATATATTTGTATTAACCTTGAAGGAAAGGAGAAACTTTAACTTGAGGAGAAAGAAATAGGGGTTGTGGGTGTATTTCAGGCAGAGAGGACAGCAGGAGCAAAGGTTTGGAGGCTGGAAAATGTAGGATGAGAATGGGATATGGAGAGTAGTCCAATATGTCATGCAGAGTGTTGTTAAATCTCCCTAGCTTTTTAAATTTAGACAGGAATAGCCTTCTTAGGTCTCAGTCTCTTCAATAATAAAAAGAAGTTGGACTTCTAGCTCTAGATAATTATCCTATGAAGAGGAGTAGAATAAAGTAAGTCAATTATTATCATCTCATTTTCTCATCCATCATCATTACTATTATTCTTGTTATTATTATTACTAAAACTCGTAATAACAATTTCAAGCCTGCCAAGGTCAGGGTGTGGTTGTGGGTACAGCACTAAGTCAGAGTAAATGGGTATGCCGCCTAGAGTTCCCACTTTTCCTTCATCAGCTGGATGAACCCTCAGCCCTACCCTGGGAGCTTGGGTAGCACACAGTCTAGTGAGCAGCTTTCCCTGGCCATGACATCACCAGCTGGAGGGTTCAGGCTGCCTGACTCTTGAGGCAGGCTAAAGCCAACAGCTTGTACCTGCTTGTCAAGCATTTAGGGCTGGGAGCAGGAGCACAATCTCATTCATTATGTGGGATTATAGGAGCAGCATTCTTTCTAGTTCCAGCTTAATCCTTCCTCCTCCAGACCCCTCCCCACCACCTGCCACTGACAGCCTCAGTGGAGACCTTCCTGCATCTCCCTCTTCCAGGCTGACCCAATCTTTTTGATCCTCATGCTTCATTTGAAGACCTTAGAAGGGAAAGGATTTGGGAACGTGGGTAGGAGGGGGAAGGAACCAGGAGAGGGAAGGCAAGCAGGCGGGAGCCTCTAGCAGAATCCCAGCAAAGCTGCCAGAAAGGGGTGAGAAAACAGATATGAGTTTGGCATGAAGGCAATGAATGTTCCCAATCTTGTCCAGTACCCATGTCACAGAGAGCTCTCTTTAACCCTTTCTCTGTCCAATCCAAGTGCTAGCCCTCCTCAAACTGGCCTTGTATTCCTTTAGCTATGCATGGAAATATGCCTCCTGTTTTCTTCTCTTCAATCTGACAGTTAAAGCTGTTTTCCTAGCACAGTGCAGACTTCTTCCAGGGGAAAGACTTCAAAAGAATCTTAGAACCAAAGAAGCCTGGATCATCTCTCTGAGGGGATCTTATCCTGTTCTATGCAATGGACCCTTTGGCAGTCTGATGAAGTCCATGGACTCCTTCTCAGAATAATGTTTTTAAATGCATCAGATTACAAAGGAAACCAGTTATCAAAATTAAAAATAAAAACTTTCATGGACCCCAGGTTAAGAACCCCTGATTTAGACAATCTATTCATCTTGCAAATGAGGAAACTGAAGTTCACTAAAGTGAAGTGATTTGTCATACAAGTCATACAAGCAAGATTTGAACCCAAGTGTGCTAACCCCCAACCTACTGCTTTTTCTACTAATGTCAATGGGTGGGATCAATTCGTATACCAAATGATGTATCATTCCGGTAATCAACTAAGTTGTCAGTTTTTTTCCTGCTATGTGTGCAGTTTCCTAATGACCCTTTGAGTTGAGGAAAAAGGAAGCTCAGGGTGCAGCAAAGAGTACTAAAAGTGGACTTGAATTTGAGACCCAGCTCTGCTAACTTATTATCTATGTGATTGTGGACTAGTCACTTTCCTTTCCTGAGCTTGTTTCCTCATTTCTAAAATAAGTCCTTTCCAGTAGTGGATCTAAAATGCATTAGTAGATAATCCAGAGTAGAAGAATTTGGCCACCATGATACTAAGCTGCCCGCTATCTGTTTGCTTTTTTGAAACACATAGTTCTTTCTTTTAAGGCATCTTTCCAAACCAGTGCTCTTCTTGGACATGTTTAGCTGACTCTGTAGAAAATATGGCCCCAATATGTACAGGCAAGTCAGAGGGTTCAAGGGTGGGGCAGAGGAAACCGCAGCCCATGAGGCACTTTCAGACATGTAAGCCAGCTGCCCTCTGCAAGGTTGGCTTGTCTTTGCACAACTGTTTCTGAGTATGTCCCTCACCTCTTGAGCCCTACTGGCCCTCTGCTTCCACATCTACCTTCCAGGGAGCTTTATGGCTCTGAAACCCCAGACTTATTCCTTACCCTACCCAGTAACCACCCCCACTCCTACTCCCACCTCATCCCTCCAATGAAGCAGTCTTTCAGGAAGCCCTGGAATGTCCCCAGGAAATGCTTTTCTGGTCCCGGCCCCACAACTCTTTCAACATAGAAAGGAAAATAAAGAAAAAAATAGATGGGGATGGGGGAGGAGAGCAGAAGGTGTTCAGCCCTCCTTTCTGCCCTTATTGGGCCATGCAGCTGTCAGCCAGTTCCACCCCTCATCCATAGAAATAGACCATCTCTATGGGGTGACCAACTCAGGGTGGGGGAAACAGACTTAGCAGCAGCATCACACTCTGCTCATGAATACCAAAAAGCACTTCTGAAAAGTCTAGATGCTGTAGGTAGTTTGAGAGCATGAGCTTCATGGTGTAACATCTGAGAAGGGTCCTCTGACATCATCCAATCCAACACTCAATCCAGAGGATCTTCCTCTCCAAATCCCCAACAGGTGGCCATTTGTTCCTTGGTTGAATTCATTCCTTTATTCAGCATTCATTAAACACCTGCTATATTCCAGAGGGACTTGGGATAAAGACAAAAACCGAAATGATTCCAGCCTTCAAGAGGCTTCCACTTCTTGCAAGGAATATAGAATAAATAAACTTTTCTAAATCTCCAAGGGTGTGTGTGTGTGTGTGTGTGTGTGTGTGTATGTGTGTGTGGGTGTAAACCTAGAGGCCATCTACAGAGAAAATAAACTTTAATAAATCTCCAAGGGTTATTATATATGTGCATATGTATAGATATAGATAGATATGTGTATATGCATATATATATGTATCTGTATAGGTATAGGTATAAGTGGAGCTAGAAGAGAACCTAGAGACCATCTAGTCCAACCCTCTCATTTTATACATGAGGAAATTGAGATTTATTGAGGTCAAATGACTTGCCCAAGCTCATAGAGCTAGTGAGTGGCAGGGCTAGAATTGGAATTCCATGATTTCCTTTATTGCACCTCATTGGTCCCCTGGCATAAAGCAATTAGGTGAAATGGAAACATGAATCCCAAATGACCACATATTGACTTAGGAGAACCACAAATTAACATTATTTATGTTGTATTGGGGTTTTTATTTATTTTTTTAAATACTTCTCAATTACATTTTCATCTGGTTAGGGCTCCTGGGAGATTTTTGTGGCTTTGTGGCAGATTGGGTTGACCTCTGGTCTAAAGGTTTATACTCTGTGAATATTGAGTTGGATATTTGGAGTCAGAGAACCTGGATTCTGCCTCTTTCTCTTATCACCTGTGTGTTTTTAGACACATTCTGATAAAGTCTCTGAGTCTGATTTTGCTGGTCTCTAACAGAAAAAAAGTTAAAAGAGGAACTGAAGGCTTCTGAGGTCCCTCCACTTCTAACTGGATCTCTGATCCTGGGTAGAATTTTTAGAGAAGCAGAATGTATGGTAGATGGGATGATACCCTATGGAGGCCTAGCTATGATTTTTACCTCTGACAAGCACCAGTTTGGGAACTATTTGACTTTAGGAAGGTTGTAGTGTGTAGAAATAGGGTGCTAGACTTTGAATCATAAAGATCCAAGTTCAAATCCCTCCTCAGATGTTTCTTATCTAGGTGACTCTAGGAAAGACATTTAATTTCTCCTGCCTCAGTTTCCTCATCTGTAAAGTGAAGATAAGAATAGCCTCCCTAATGGGTTCAAATGAGATAACATATATACTTAACAGTGCTTTATAAATTCTAACTACTTCTCCTTTTTTTCCTTCTCTTTCTCTTCCTTCTTTTTCCCCCTTCTCTTTTTCCTTCTTTCTTTTCCTTCTTCTTTTCCTCTTGTCCTTTTTCTTCTTCCTCCTCTTCCTCTACTAGAGTGGGTTGCCATTTTATAGCTAATTTTATAGATGGGGAAACTGAGGCAAATGAAGTGACTTGCCCAGAGTTACAGAGCTTGTAAATGTCCGAGGCCAGATTTAAACTCAGGAAGATGAGTCTTCCAGACTTCAGACCTGATGTTCTATCCCCTGTGCTATCTATATGCCCTCCATGGAATACTACTATTTCCCATTAGTAAGGCTTCTTTGCAAAGTATAACGAAGGTGATTCCAACATAGATGTGAATTCTGTTAGGCAAGATATCTTAAAGACATGCAGGAAGAAAAAAAAATTCGATATAATTGATGAAATTTTGAAAACAGGAAGAGGTCCTTCTAAAATCTGGGTTTTTAATAGAGATTGGGGTCGTGGTCTTAAAAATGGAAAAGTCTCCTTCTTGGCCCACTTAGGTTAGAACTAATGACATGGGGATGAGATGCTGACCTCTTGATGAATATGATAGAAGGAACACTGGGATCTTTCTCCCCAGTCAGAGGTAGCTGAATTCAAATTCTGCCATGGTATGACCCAAGGCAAGAGTGAGCTTCATTTTCCTTATCTATAAAATTCGGGAATTCAACTAGACAGCCTCTGAGGTGGATTTCTGCTCTAGAGCTACCATCATCCCAGTGCCTTTGTTTCTAGTATTCTGGGTTGTGAAGGTCCCCTGGGGCATTTTTGTAAATTCACAAGCTTTGCCCTTTGAAAACATATAAGGGGTGCCACTTGACTCTTGGCAACATCCCCTTTCCCATTAGCTAACCATGACTGAGATGCCTGTGAGATTCCTGAGGAAAATTCTTTCTGCCTCTCCCCAAGGAACAAACCAACATAAAGTCTCCGGTCCCTGGCTCACAGGAAGGACTGATGTCACAATGCTATTATTCTCCTCTTTGTAATCTCACAAACAATTTATTGAATAAAGCTCTAGAAAATGTGAGTTTCAGTTTATGTGTTGGCTTCAATCTCCCACCTAAGCAGAGAGTATTAACTCTTCTCAAGTCCCAGACCTGCTGCTCAGGATTTGATCTTTTACCACCCTATCTATATTCAAGCTGCCTCTTCCCATGCTCCTCTTATATCAATTTAATGTTGTAATTTCCCATTTCTCAGATTAGGAAAACTGAGACCCAGAAAGATTATTGTGACTGGCCTAAGATTACACGGGGCACTCATTGCAGAATAAGAGATTTCTCAATAAAACAATAAACATTTATAAAGCATCTATAATGTATCAGGCACTGTGCAAAGTGCTGGGAGTGCAAAAAGAGGCAAAGGACAGTCCCTGAACTCAAAAGTCACATCTCCTTCCTTTCCTTCCCTATACATCTCTGTCTACCTCAGTTTCTTCATCTGTAAAACGGGGGCCACAATAGCCCCAATCTTCCCCTTAGCACATAATACCTGGCACAAGCAGGCAATTAATAAGTGCTTATTTGTCCCTCTTCCCATTCACAACAGTTGGGCACATAGACAAATTTCCAACCTGCTGCTTGGCTCCATCATGAGGTAAGGGAGTGGCTGCTGAGCCGGAAGGAAGGCTGAGTTGGATAAAGAGCTGAGAAACATGCCATCTTCTCAGCCAGCCAGCCCAAACAATGGCAACTCACTCCCCCTCTGTGGAAATGATTCATTCCTCTCTTGGTGTGAACTCTTGATTCTGTAAATAGTGAAGGCTCCGGGTCAGCTTCTGTGAGCTGGAATTAACTGTGTGTCCCAGCATAGCTCCCCCAAACTTCTCCAGCCACATTGGGGATAGGAAGGCAGGGGTCTAGGTTTCCCCTTCAAGCCCCTTTTTATACCCCACTCCTACCCAAGCCCGAAGCCAAGAGGGAGTGGGCTAGAGACACTGGGAGCACATCGCTGCATCCCTGGTAATGAGTTTGGCTGCCTGCCCAGGTTCCTGCCAGCAATCTTGCTGTTTGTTTTGTTCGTTTATAGGCCTCTTGGGTCTAAAGAGTTGGGCTTCTGAGAGCAAGTAAAGGCTGAACTTGGTCAGCATAGGAATGGGACCTCTTTACTGCTGCCCCCCACTATCCTCCACACTACCCTAACAGGTGTAGAGACAGGATGTCTAGGTTTATGCATCTTCCGAGTTATCTCCTTTTGTCCTGACAAGGTGTCTCTCTAAGAACAGTTCCCATGCAACCTAGGATCATGGGTTTGGGAGCTGGGAGGGCTTTGGACATTATCTCCACCCCCTCCCTTAGAGGTAAAGAAACTAGTCCTAGAGAAAAATGACTTGTCCAAGACTGCAGAGCTTAAAATGCAGAGCTAGTATTTTACTCAGCAACCCCAGACTCCAGGTCCATTAATCTTTCCATTATATAGTCCTACGTCTTGATAGTTTTCCTAATGATGGGTTTATCATTATCATCACTAATAATAGGCAGTGACATGGCAGATGGATTACTGACGGGGGATCTGAACTCTAGTTCTGCTTCAGGAACATACTAGTTATGTGATCCTCCGAGGGGAGAAGGAAACCCAGAACCCTGCCCCCTTCCTATCCCCAGTATGGCTGTGTCCTGGAGAGGTTTAGGGGAACAGTGCTGTTGCAGAGCTAGTTCTCCCTAGAAGCCCTTGATGAATCTGGGCAACTCCCTCAGAATAGGTATGGATCAATCTACATAGGTTAAGTATCTTTCTCTCTGGGAGATATCTACCCCAATGAAGTCACATAGGCTAAATTCAAGGGAAAAAAAAATTATATTTACATAGTGCTTTTAAGGCTTACAAAGCTTTCTAGTGTTCATAATGTTTGATTTTCATGACAACTTTGTAAGGTGGGTGATGCAAACATTATTAATTATCCTCATTTTACAGATGAGGAAACTGAGGCTTCTCAGTAATTCTGACTCAAGTCCAGGACTGATTTCATTATAGCACACTGGTTGCTACCTCTCCCATTTTCATTTTTTACAATTCTTGTGGGAGACTCTTTCAGATTCAGCTGTTCTCTAAGTTCCAAGTATGAGGAACTGGACCATCTATTTATTGTCTATTCTTAGCAACCCAAAAAATTCCAGAGAAAACTTAGAGGTTAGGGCTGCCTGTTTTTTGCTCATTGAGTTTTTCTAACTGCTTGGCCTTAGAGGGCAAAACAAAATGTAGTGTCCTTTGCAGATTTTGTTCCATTTATCCTCTAATTAGCTTGTTTGTACATCGTTGTTCATCTATTGTCTCCCCCATTAGTTTGTGAGCTCTTAGAAGCAGAGACAAAATTTTTGCCTCCTTTTGTATCTTAGCCTTAGTTCAGTGCCTGGCACATAGAAAGTGCTTAATAAATGCAAATTGGCTCATTGGAAATCAGAACAAGTTAGATTTTTAGCTCATTACTACAAGAAAAACTGGTAACAATTTGAGTTGTCTAAAACTCACAGATCCTGAAGGATGAACTGTCTCAGGAGGTCAAGGACAGCCTTAGGAGGTGGAGGACAGCTTCACTGGGTTTCTTTAAACTGAGGCTCAATAGTCACTTATCAAGGGTACTATAGAAAGGGTTTTTATTCAGGCCTGACTTGAACTATTTGATTGAAGGTTCCTTGCTGCTCTGAGCTCCGGTGACTCTGTGATGCTGATCTGATCTCTTCCCCAGCCTCCTTTTCAGGTTCCTATAGGTCACTTGCCAGTTGGAAGGACTGTTTAAGGAGCTGGGAGAAGCTCCTTCTACCCTTGAAAACAGCAACTTTCTTCCTCTCAGCCTTTCTCATTCCAGAAGGGACCTCAAGAGAGAAAAAATGGGCTCAAATCCCATGCCTTTGGGCAATAGGGTTCTATTAACATGAGGCAAGAGTCCCATAGAAGTTAACCGATTTGGTAAGGGTCACATAGCTAGCTAACCATGGAAAAAGAAATGGAATCCAAATCCTTAGTCATCTGAAGTGGTGCTTTTTTTCTCCACCACTCCTAACTTCCCTGATGGGGATATAGATCTATTACTCATAGGCATAGTATCAAGTTCAGAAATACATGAGAGTTGAATCTAAACTGAAACACCTGTTCCTACCCTTTCCCCAAACCCTAGAATTGACTCTCCCTATAGTAATGTCCAGAGCAATTTCCTAGTGGCCAACGCATGGGCTGATGGCTTTAGTGAGTTTCAATTCTCCCAAGGTGCTAATGTGGTCAGAGCAACTTCCTCAACCACATGGATGCAGAGATTGGATAACATGAAGAAAAGCCATCCTTGAAGGCCTGAGTCATGGGAAAGGATATTTAAAAGACTGGACCATCTGACCCTAATTCATCTAACCCAGTGGGACTTCAGACTCCAGTTGCATTAGTCACCATCAGAGAGCAGACCCTCCGTGTCCAATTAGCAGCAAGCAGTAGGCCTGGGGCTCCCCTCTGAGGGTATCAAGGAAAAAGGCAAGTTTCTATCCCCACTACTGGAACACTGCTGAATTTTCTAAGAAAGACCTTTCCCTCATTCCCCCATAATAACAATAATTACATCTCTAAAAAATTAGTAACTAGCATTTCTGCAATACTTTAAAATTGCAAAAGCACTCTATAAATATCCTCTTATTCAATCCTCTGGGATCATAAATGCTACTATTATGATCTTCCATTTTATAGATAAGGGAACTGAGTCTGAGAAAGGCTAAATGAAGTGTCTGAAACAGGATTGAAACTCAAGTCTTTTTGGCCAAAAATCTAACATTCTGTATATTGCATCACCTAGTTGACTATAATTTTTTAAGGTATGTGACGTAATAACCCTGATAATGCAATAATGAATGATTGTTCTGACCACTCTGGGCTTCAGTTTGCTCATCTCTGAAAGGGGGATCCATTTTGTAGATCACCTGAATTTTCATCTTAGCATTTAATTTTCTTATAAGGAATTCATATCCCTCCAGTTTCAAATCCTCATTTTTCCTGGAAGGTAAAGTAGGGTTGGGAATTTTCTCCTGTTGTGGATAGAGAAAATGAGACCCAGAAAAGTTAATTAACAAAGGTATCCAAATTTGTACTGCAAGTCTTAGGTCACCATAGAAAATCCAGCAGAAAGCTTATTGTAGTGGTGGTCAAAAAATGTTGAGTTCAATTGCCCACTGTGTCGACTTCTTGCTCAGAAAAATCTTCTCTAGGTCTCAGATTCTTCACCTGTAAAATTAGGGTGTGAGACTAGATGATCTCAGACATTGCTACCAGTTTTAAATAGAATGGTTTTATAAAGCTGGGGGTCCTCATTCTAGCGGTTCCCAGTACATAAACCTAGAGATCTATAATGAAGCATTTAAAAATGTCTAATGGAAGATGATCAGAATAAATCACATTTCCCTTATGCTTTACTCCTCTTGTTCCTGCTTACCATGCACCCCACCCTTCCCCCACGGAAAAGCAGAAGTCTGTACAAACAGGTACTAGGGATGTACAATTGAATATAGGAAGTCAAGGCCTGAAAGTCTACCCTTTTTGAACCTCTGTTCCCCACCCCACCCTCACTGTAAGCATCAGAAAAAGTCCCTGTGGAGCCCTGACTGAAGCCAAAAACTGTTTGGGGCCTTTTCACCTGCCCCCCTTCCCTCATCCTTTTCTGCTAGCATTTGTTTCCTAATTCAGAAACTGATGTTGCCAGCTGTATGTCCCCACCTAACCCAGGAAGGCAAAAAGCAGCAGCAACAACAAGAAGCTAACAGAGGTTCTCACATCTTTTTCTTCACCGGTGAGAAAGGTGCCAAGTCTGGAGAAAAGGAAGGCCATGGTAAGATATATAGGCTCCCTGGAGAATAGAGGAGGCCTTTCTAGGTCAGACAGGGTCAGGATTTTGTGGGTGACCTTGCCATCTGCTCTTAGAAGGACAGATTCACCTACCACCTCTCTGGGGTCTGAGCATTGCTTTGCAGAAACTAAACTTGAGCTGCCAGGGTTTTCAATCCACTGAGCCCAGCGCATTTAGAATTCTGTTGCAAAGCATTCCTAATAATGGGCATCTTCCTATGGGGAGTTAGCCTTCAGTATAGAGAGAGAGAAAAAAAGTATGTGTTTCCAGGCAGAGAATCTAGTTCTGATCCTGGGTCTGTTCGGTACTGATTCTATGGGCACGACTATCTTAGGACCTCCTAGCCCTAAACCTGATGAGCCTATGATGGAGCAGAGAGGGCCACCTGTTTAAGATGTTTGGCAATGGAATCAGGAGAATCTGACGAATTCTTGTTGGGCAATTCACCATTTCTCTCGGCTGTGATTTCTTCATCTGGAGACATCTGTAAAATGAAGGATTTGGAGTAGCTCCCTTCTAAGGTTTCTTATTCCAATTCTGAACTCGAGAGAGAGCTAGACCAGTAGCCTTAAGTCCTGGTTCCCAGCATATCTTGTGCCTCAGTTTCTCCGAAGAGTTATGGGATGAAGTAGCAAGAGGAAAGGATTCTGAGTCTTAGAGGAAAAACTTGCTTTGTAAATCCCAGAGACAATTACTCTGGCCGTGTTGTTGGCGCTGGTCCCATTGGGTCTCCTCTGCCTCCCCCCACCATAGCCCAGCCCACAATGCACTGGGTTGCAGCCCTTTATGCCACATGCAGTTCCCAGCTGACTCCCCTTTATCTGAGCCCCATTGTTCCCAGGGAGCTCTCTGAAGGGGAGACAAAGGATCCTCCCTACTAGGGCCAAGAGCCACTGTGTAAAGCGTGGGGCCTGGCCCCTGCCGTAGAGCATCCTTTGACATCTCCAGGCTTCTTTTCAAAGGCCCAGCCTGGGATCTTTGGTCCGTCAATCATAGCTATTCAGAGTCCGGGTGAGGCAGGGGGTGGAGGACATTCAGAAATGGAGTCATTTTGATAGAACAAAATTGGAGTAGACATTAATGCAATAGTTAACAAGGGCCCATCGTTGGGGGATGGGCCCACTTGCTTGTTCTCTGTTTATGGGGCTTATGCAATTCCATCAATATTGATGCCTGATGCCTTTGATTCTGACACTAATCATTGCTATGAATTAAATTTGCAGCCATATAATTAGGATTGCTATTAATAGGGCCCTGAGCTAAGTGCTACGACGTGGCATGTCTTTTTCTTGATATAAAATGGCATCCTTGGAACTCTGCTAATGGGGTGCACCTGGGATTTGCCAAGAATGATGTGAAAATTATACATTCTATATTTATATTGGGTCTTTGTGAAATACCAGTGCACAAAGGTGAGGTCCCTGAGAAGGTATTTTCTGGACTGGGATTGTGGCTGTCAATTGTGCATCTTTCCTGGGTTAAAATATTAAAACATCTCCAGGAGACTCTCTAGATAGTGGAAAACACCTTTAGTCTCTCAGCTCTGTCTGAAAGCCCTCCCAAGTTGGGAAGTTTTCCCTGAGGGCTAACCCAGGTCTGGCTTGCTGTGGTCTATGCTAAATCTTTGTTGCTCCATGGCCTGGGAGGACAGTTGTTTTCCTTATCTTCATGGACTAGATTGGATAGGGATAAAGAAAGGACCTGTGGTTTCATGGCGATAAAACACGCCAGGGGGGGAAATTCCCTTTTTTAATGCCGGGTAGAACTTTTCTCTGCAATTTATAGTCTTAGGAAGTTAACAAGGATCTTAAGAAGTAGAGTGACTTCCTCAGAGTCACCCAGCAATATGCCTTGGTGGCCAGCTCCCTAACCACCATGGAAGACTGCCTTAGAAGCTGAAAAGGTTTCTTAATTTCCCTAAAGAGGAAAATCTGCTTCCTAACCAGATGACTGAGGTTTAAGCCTAAATCTCAATGGACTGGCTCTAATGCAGATGGAGGAAGAATCTTCTCTCCCCTTCACCATCCAGCTGCACTATTTCTCTGACCCAGAGACTCCCCCAGAGAGCTGAGAGACCATTTGGATAAATGCGTGCTCTCAAAGGAAGACTGCCAAACACAGTGGGAATGAATGGCTGCAAATGTAATTAATAGGCAGCTGTCAAAGTGGCTTTTCTACCTGTGTATCACCCAGGCCACCGGCACATCTGGCTGCTAAAGCTTCCTTCACTCCTGCCTCAATGGAAACATTCAGCTCATCTGGAATCTTATCTAAAACTTCACATGTCATTGGAACCCTACTAAGATTCAGACTGAGTCATCCCATATGTTCCTGTGTAAGTCATGACCCAGTCTTTCCCTAGTGAGCTCTCTGACATTTAGATATAATGCTTTAAGATTTGCAAAATGTTTTGATCTCTGTGAGAGAGGTATTATTATTATCCCCATATTACAGACAAGGACACTGAGGCTGAGGCTGAGGAAAGTTAAATGACTTGCCAGAGGCCACACAATGAGTATTTTCTGACCCCCAATTTATCACTCTACCCATTCAGCCAGTGTGCCTTTCATATGTCATGATATATGAGAGCTGCCCTTTTATCACTGAGAATATGTATCTTCATCAGTCTGCAAAAGGAATGCTTCAGCCTGTGCTCTTCTGCTGCTGACTTTAGATCAAACATTATTTTTGGTATCTCTGAAACCAGAATTTTTTCATTTCTTTTATATCGTCTTTCTTTCCTCTCTTCCTTCCTTCCTTTCTTTCCTTGTTTTCTTCTTTACATCTTCCTTTTCTTTTTTCTTTCTTTCTCTTTCTTTCTTTCTTTCCCTTCTTTCTTTTTTCTTTCCTCCTTCCTTCTTCCTTCCTTCCCTCCTTCCTTCCTTTCCTCCTTCCTTCCTTCCTTCCCTCCTTCCTTTCTGCCTTCCTTCCTTCCTTTCTGCCTTCCTTTCTTCCTTTCCTTCCTTCCTTCTTTGTTCCTTCATTCCTTTATTCCTTCCTTTCTTTCTTTTTCTTTCTTTTCATTTCTTTTTTCTTTCCTCTAACACAGAAAGACAGAAAAGGAAAAGTTTAAAAATTACCTAACTCTGCTCCCTTTCTCAGTGCCCCCAAATGCCAGTTTGTTTTTCTCTCCAGCTCAAGGCCAGAAGAATAAATGCTCTAAGTGGCCTTGGGATGAGATATTCTGTCCTCCTCAGAACACAGATACACTATAGGCATGAAGAAGGAAAGTAGTCCTTTCTGGATCAAGCAATTTAGTTCAATTCAACAAGCAGTATTACGCTCCTACTATGTACAAAGCCTTTGCTAGGTACTAGAGAGATAAAGACAGAAACAGACCTGTTATAGAATAACAGATTTAGAACTAAAAGAGATTTCAGAGGTCATCTAGTTCATTTTACAGATGAGGAGCTGAGACTTCCAATAGGTTAAGGGACTTGCCCAAATGAGTGGCCCAAAGGTTTCCCAGTTCCAAGACTAGTGTTTTACTTTCAAGAACCATGCATTTTACTTGGGGGTGGAGGGTGGGAAGGAACATACACAGATGAGTGAAGATAACCTATTACAGAGATAGAGAAAGCACTGACTGTCAGGTACCCCAAAAAGCAGCTCAGGGAAGCTTTCAAGGGAGGCATGGTACCTGAGCTAACTCTCAAAGGAAGTCGGATGTTGAAGACAGGAGTGTATTCCAAACCTGGAGAATAACATGTGAATTTGCATCAGGGGAAGAGATGTAAAAGTCCAACAAAAAGTACTATTGATCTACCCCTCTTCAGGGACTGAACAATTCCTCCAGATGCCCTTTCTTATTTTTATTCCTTCCATGTAAATGCCAAGTCAGACAGGAAAGCAACTCTAATATTTTAGTCCATTAAATCCCAGGACAGTGACAGTGAGGTTGGCTATTCAATGTAGTCATTTGGAAGTGGAAAAGTTTCCAAATGGAATATATCACCCTCTAAACCACCCCATCTTTCAGCCTCAACATCTCAGAAGATGATGACAGTGTGAAAGTCTCCCAAGAAAACAGCAGGAAAATGCATCTCTGGATGTAAGTCCTAGGCTAAATCAGTCTTTCAGTTTACTAAAGTAGGTCCCTGTACAATTTCAGGGAGCTGAGCATGTGGTGTTGTGGGAGTAGGATACAATGTCTTGGACTGTCACCCCCAAAAAAGAACTCTCAGAGCATATGAATCTCTATCATTGACTATAAGAAGACATGATTTCTCCCCTTCCCCCTATTTCTATCTAATCCTCTACCAAACACCATGCATTCATATAGCAAACCTACTTTAATATCTTAGGATATTGTAGGTAGAATGTAGGTAGGATACCTACATGAACTCTCCTCATATGCTAAAATCTAATTGCCTAATGTCTGACATTAGCCATCAGGATTAGCTAATATTCAATAGAAAATGTCAGACATCAATGTACTCAGTTACAATGTGCCATAACTTCCATTCCTAATTGCACTTTAATTACTTAAATACTGAGATAGATTATGAGTATTTTCTCCACAGATGTACATTACAATCCCCTTTCCCTCTAAGTCTAGTACAATTCTTACTTTTTAATATGGGATGTCCCAAAAGTCCTAGTGCAGTTTTAAACCATAACGTTGTCCATCTATTGCTCCTCATTCACTTCACACTTCACAGCTAACCCACCTCCTTTTCCTACCCCTTAGGAAATGAATTTTATGATGTCTTTGACGCTGCTTCTCATGCATGTCATCTTTGGCAAAATCCTTCAGCTTGCTTATACCCACTGTGAGTCTTTCATTATTCATTTGGAAAATTAAACTATTAATAACCAGAGTTTAAGGTAGTGTGGCCCAGTGGCTTAAGTGCTGAGCTCAAAGGCCGGAAGACCTGGAGTCAAATTCCTGCTTCTGATAACTTACTATGTGTCCAGAGGTATAAAACTTAACCTCTATGTGTTTCAGAAATTCTGTAAGACTTAACTATCCTTAGGAAAGGGACCCATATGTGCAAAAATGTTTGTGGCAGCCCTTTTTGTAGTGGCTAGAAACTGGAAACTGAATGGATGTCCATCAATTGGAGAGTGGCTGAATAAATTATGGTATATGAATGTTATGGAATATTATTGTTCTGTAAGAAATGGCCAGCAGTACGATTTCAGAGAGGCCTGGAGAGACTTGCATGAACTGATGCTGAGTGAAATGAGCAGAACAAGGAGATCATTATACACGGCAACAACAATATTACATGATGATCAATTCTGATGGACATGGCTCTCTTCAACAATGAAATGTTTCAAACCACTTCCAATTGTTCAGTGATGAAGAAAGCCATCTACACTCAGAGAGAGGGATGTGGGATCTGAGTATGGACCACAACATAGTATTTTTACACTCTTTATTGATGTTTGCTTACATTTTGTTTTCCTTCTAAGTTTTTTTTTCCTGTACAGCAAGGTAACTGTATAAATATATATACACATATTTGATCTGTCAAATATTTTAACATAATTATCATGTATTAGACTTCCTGCCATCTAGGGGAGGAGATGGGGGTAGGAAGGAAAAATTTGTAACAGAAAGCTTTGCAAGGGTCAATGTTGAAAAATTACCTATGCATATGTTTTGCAAATAAAAAGCTTTAATAAAAAAAAAGTTAAAAAAAAAAGACAACCATCCTTGATGGGAAGTAAGTACACTATAGTGGAAAGAAAATTGGCTCTGACCCAGCCCCCTGAAGAGGACCTGGGTTCAAACTCTATCTCTAATGTTCATATGACTTAATCTCTCCAGGCCTCAGTTTCCTTATCTGTAAATAGGAGTTGGATGAGATGGCTTCTGAGGTCCTTTCAAGATCTCAGTCTGTGATCTTCTAGTTTAATTTCAAATTCAGTCTGATATTGCATTGATCTTGGGCAAATTATTTAACCAGCCTAGATCTTAGTTTAACTATATATAAAATAAGAGGCACTGGACCAAGTGACTTCTGTTGTCTATTGACCTCTAGATCTATTGCCCTATTATGTTGGTAAAAGAAATTCTTATAGCAAAATACCCTCACAGGGATGAAATCACAACTCCTTTACTTGTTTTTTTCATAATACCTGAGGTAATAATGTAGAAGGAATTTTTTATATATATTTCAGTTTCCACTGAATTATGGACAATAGCCAGGCTTTCTGGCTAATACTTTAAGTTAGGTAGTTGCTGAAAAGGCAAATACTCATTTGTCCATCCACTCACATACATTCCCACATAGACACACTAATATAAAGCTATCTTATCATTTCTAAGACCATGGAAAAAGCCTTACTCCAGCAGGAAAATTTAAAAAATATATCCCAAGACCCATTAAAACAAGACATTTACCATTCCTCCTGCTTTCCTAGTCCTCCCTGTAATTCACTATTTACCTTCTAGAAGCCCCCAGTTGTAGGACTGTCTGTCCCTCATGCAGACTGGTGGTCACCCAAGGGAATAACCCAAGGGGGAAAGTGACCCCAGCCTCATATATAAAGCTATCTCTTTGGTGTATCCCCAATATTTATGGCTGGGCTGCGGATAGTCTGTATATTAGCATTAGTCCATTATGCCTTTTATGATGCATGTTCCAACCCACTCTCCCCACCCCTGATTTTATGACTGTCCTTTTCATTTCTGGAAAGAGCTTGCTGGAATGGCAGATGCCTACATTTCTGTCTTCAGGGAGCTGTTTGCAAGCCGCCTGGTCCAGGCCATAAACAACAGAGATAGATAAACCATAGGCAGTGATTTGCCTCCATGACCAAGGGGCTCTAGGAAATATATGTGTTTGTTTGTGTGCTTGGGGGGAGGGTCCTGATTTGTCTAAACCACAGGCTTGGAGGTCGGGGCTGAGGTGGGACTCAAAAAAAGGAGAGAGTAAAGGCATTAGCTTCCCTCCAAGGCTGGTAGCCCTTCACTGAAGGTTGAGGGGAATTCTTTCCCCACTCCTACTGACATTACTTGTGCCTTGACTTTTGGAGTCAGCAGCTTCCCAAGATGGAGCAGCCCCCTTGGAATGGTTTTTCTGCTGTGTTGGTACATAAATTACTCTGGACCATCTTGCTCTCTCTGTGGCTCCCATTCCTTAATATGATTTTTTTTTCTGACTTTCTTCCTCCTTTCCTATTCCATCCCCCTACCATCACCCATCACCTCTCTTACTATTCTTCCCACTCCACTACCCTATCTCCTCATTCTTCCCCTAAGACCAGATCCCACCAATCCATCACTGCCCCTGGCTCATTAAACCCTCAGTTTGTTGCTGGGGGTGGCCACGAATGTGATATTAATCTCCAGCCTTCCACCAGCAAGTCACTCCTGAAGCTTTGGGAGACCGGCACCCGGAGTCAGCTCTGCTCCTTAAAAGGCACCCCTGGGAGGAGAAAACCAAATTCTGAATGAATAATTGGCCTTGTGGAGATTTCACATTTTTTTTTTCTACACACACAAACAGCTAGTGAAAACTAAGAGAGCAGGAAAAATAGCAGAGTGAAGGAAAGAGCCAGCAAGCCCTGAATAATTAGTCAGTGGATTAGAGATATTTCTTCCTATCATTAGAGATCCATCTTAGTAGTGATTGTACAATGGAAGGAAGAGGGGGGAGTGTGTGTGTGTGTGTGTGTGTGTGTGTGTGTGTGTGTTTATTGAAGATGGGAGGATGCCCATTGTCTCTTTCTTATTTGGTTCTGGGTCTCCACCTCCAATGGAAACGTGGAGATGAAAGCGATGTGCATTTAAAAATGTATGTACACATCAGACTGCTGAAGATAGTCGCTATTATAGTGTGTGTGTGTGTTTTTTGCAGTAAGCTGCTAAATTATTTATTGGGCACTGGGCTTTAATCTCATAAACCTGCCTGCAGGCCCCAGGCACTGGCAGCCTGAGAGGGAAATAAAACACACAAGTCGGGGGGCACGGAGCACTCCAGTGACTCTAGGTAGTAATTGTTCATCTTCCCTCGGCCTTTTCCCCCAGATCGGCTCATTAAAAGCAGCCGGTCCCTATGAAGTACATTCTCATTTTCCCATCACGGCTAACTTGGGAAATTGATTTGCATCTCTTATCAGACAAGAGGCCCCAGCTGAGTACTGTGTAGCAAGGGCAGCAGGGGAGAAAAGCTGGATCCCAAAGCCCAACCCTCCATTACCGGCACTGAGATGTTAGCCATCAAAGAGCAAAAGACCTGGAGGGACCTGAGTTCAGGTGGAAATTTGGGCTTGGCCTTCTGGCCTCTGGGACTACTCACAATTACTGAACACCAGACTCAGGTGTTCAAGTTTCAAGTTCCACACAGGATGTTCCATTAACCAATATTGTCAGCCAGTAAGGAAGATGAATCGGAACATCTTGACATAAGGATTCTGTCTCAGAGTGAGCCTTGCCATTGAACTCTGAATACCAAGATAACAAAATCTAAGAGGCAGGGAGGTATTGTAGTCATTAGAATTCTAGACTAGAGTCCAGAAGACTTGAGATCAAAGCCAATGTAAGACATGTACTAGATTTTTTGACTGTAAACTAGCCATTTAACCTGCCTCCATATCCTCATCTGTAAAATGGGGATAATAAGAGCATCTACATCCCCCAGACTATTATGTGAATCAAATAAGATAATATATGCCAAGTACTTCACAAATCTTAAAAATAGCGTATAAATACTAGCTCTTATTAGAATTGGAAGTGACCACAAATAGCACCTAGTTTTAACCACCTTTTTTACTGATAAGGTGACTGAGACCCAGAAAGGAAAAGTGATGAGAAACCCAGCATCATCCAGCTAGTCAGCAGGAGTAATCCATCAATCAACAAGTATTTATTGAGTGCCTATTATGTGTAAGGCAGTGCTCCAAGAGAGATAAAGACAAAAATGAAATAGTGCCTGCCCTCAAGAAGAGAAATCCATACCTATAAGTTCAATGCTAATAACAGTATTCTGGTCAGGGTCATAGAAAACAACTAGGCACAAAGAAAGTTTCATTTTCTAGATTCCACACCAGCTCTTCTAAAATAGCAGATATAACTCCAGACTGGCCAGCCTTGGTTTAAGTTGCTGGAGCCTAACTCTTAGATCTTGCCAGCTATCACTAGAACTGGTAATGATGGGAACCGAATTATGATTGATGAATGAGGGCACAGCCAAATCAGGTGGGAGTTATAGTCAAAGCCAGTCTAGACTGCCATCAAGAGGGCAAGGTTCCATCAAGGCAGGAATGAGCAGTAGGTCAAAGAAAGCACTTTCCTCGTTCCCTGAGTCAATAGAACTTCAGGAAAATGCAGTCCAGAGGGCTGGTTAGCTTTCCTTGGAGAGAAGCTTCTCTTCCAAAGGCTGAAGGCTTAGAATTCTTAGAATTCATTTACTACCTCTCTACAACCTTGGGCAGCCCACTTAACTTATCCAGGAGATAGTTTCTTTTCCTCTACAGTGAGGGAGTTGAATCAGATGATCTTGAAGATCTCCCCTCCAGTTCTAAACTCATGATGTTATGAACTCTAGATTTCTTAGTGGACCATCAATCTACTGCTGGAAGAGACCTAAGAGTCCACCCATTCCACTTAATTAATAGTTGGGAAACAGATCTAGGGATATTTCTCAAGATCACTTAGCCAATTAAGTATCTTAAGTGTGACTTTTCCTCCAAAGTCAGTTCCATTTCTATTGTATTACATTGACTTGGCTCTACCCACTCTCCAGGTTTCTGTTTAAGGGACTTCATCCCTTTATTGCCAGGCTTATCCCTATGGAGCCAGGAAATCATCCTCCCAGGAACTTTTAGTTTCTAAGAGAGAATGGCCTTAAATTTGGCCCTGGAGAATCAAAGTAAATAGTAATGAGCTAAGGCTCAATGTGAGACAGTCAGGGAGGGGCAGAGAGAAGCCAAAAAAATCTTCAATCATTCAACAAATATTTATTGAGCATCTATAAGATGCTAGGTGATGAAGGAGATGCAAAGATGAATAAAAGAGCCCTTCCTTTCCCTTAGGGAGTTTGTTGAGAGAGAGATACAAAGATGAATCAAAAGGTACCTCCCTGACTTCAAGGATACTTCTGAGGCCAGAACCAACTAGGAGCAGGAAGTTTTATATTCTCTTTCTCTCAAGATCTCACCTCATATTGAACTTTAAGAGACTTTCCAGAACCTGTTATGTTAAAGGAATTATAGATTATTAGAGGTGGAAGGGGCCTTAGAAATCATCTACATTGGCTCTTTTATTTTACATGTAGCAAGGGCAGAGCCAAGATGGCAGAATAAAATTAGGAATTTGCCTGAGTTCTATCAGTTTCCTTTAAAACAGCTTAAAATGATCTGACCTATAACTCTTGGGTGATGGCTTAAAAGACAATTCTTGAATATAGCTCCAATCTCTGGGATTTCATGGACTATCTCAGAGGCTGACTCAAAAGGATCCATTTATCTTTGCCTCATTCTATTACTCTCCCCTTGAGTTTGTTGGGATTTTCATGTTTTCTATTTTTGTTTGTTGTTTTTGTTGGATTTTGGAGGCTGCTAATGAATAATTTTCTCTCCCAATATAGAAAGGCATCGTCTTATGTGATGTATATAGTCTTAAATTGTCGCATTGAGTACTTAGAGGTTAAGTAACTTTTGCCCATGGTCATAAGCCAGTATATGTTGGAGTTGGAACTTGAATCTAGGTGTTTCTGACTTTGAGACGAGCTCTTTGTGCCTGTGCCTCATTTACCTCCATGAAGAGAAAATATCTGGGAAATCTCCAAATACACTTGGAAAAAATATACTAGAGCTATAATTTCATTGGCATTAGGAAGTCCCAGTAAGGAAACTCTCTTTACCAAAATAGCACTTGTTCAGCATTTTTCAGTTAGAGTTAATTGGAGTACTGAGATGCTAAACAACTTGAACCCAGGATTTCTTCATTCTACGGTCAGCACTTTCCCCATTGTATGGCATACTCTCTCCAAGTATGTTCTCATCTTTCCAGAAGTGTTGATAACAGAGTTCTCAGCTCCCTAGAAGTACTTAGGTAAGAAATGCAGATAGAATAAAGGACAGCCCATATTTCACAGAAAATGCAGACAGTACAGACTCACAGGAGCTCATAGGGTAAACCCAGGAAAGAGATAAAGCATTCGCAGTAGTTCATAATTCACCTTGAAAAGAAACTGAATTCTTATTTTGGGGAGCACATTCTTGTATATCCCTAACAGGGTCTTATACAATCACCCCCAAATTCATCATATAATTCAATGTCTTCCAGGAAGGCAAACCCACTTTTACTGGACAGGTAAGTCTTTTCCTATCCCACCTTTTCAATCAGAATTATTCATAATGAAACAAAAGGTTAGCATCCTGATTTTTTTCTTTTCCATGTTGTAAATTCAGTTCTCTTGCTTTTCTGATCTCCCTGAGGAAGAGGGGAGATATGTACTTAATCCTCTTCTTTCTTTAAAAGCTTACGTTTCTAAACAAATTCTAGGAGCTCTTTTTTAATAAGATCCCAAAACTCATACTCCTTAAGAAATCTCTTCTCTCAGCAAACTAGTTTCCAAACTCACACTGCCTAGGAAATCCAGATTCTCCCTCCTCTGTTTAAGAGGTTAAGGTTTGGGGATATTCACCTCTCCTTTGGGTAAGCACATTGCCATGTGCTTCTATAGGATATTCTGGGCATGTCCCTATTGCCCCCTGTAACCAGCTGCTGCAATCTGTTGGCTAAGAGTGCACTATCAGAAACTCCTGCTGAGGAGGTGAGCATCTGTAACTCACGTGAATCTTCTTTCTTAAGATAGTCAGTAATGGGACCTGGGGAGAAGAGACTATTTATACGAACAGATTTTCCCATCATCACCATCCACCCACTTATACCCATGTCAACTCAGTTTTACTCTGGTCTGTTCTTTAAATAAAGAAAAGGTGAAAAAGTGCCAGGTAAGAATTTTGGGTTACTTAAATAGTTCAGGCGCAAAGAGATGGCTTTTCCCACACAAGTCTATCCTCCCAGCCAATCAATTATTTGGGGGGAGTCTCACTAAATAGCCCTATCCTAAAAAGTGATCAGGAATTGTCTTTGACTTCTTAACATACTCTATAGAACAGCAGCAACAATAGCAATAATAATAGCAGCTAGGATTTGTGTAATGCTTTAAGATTTGCAAAACATCTTACATATATCTCATTTTATCCTCATAATAGCCCTGGGAGGCGGGTGATATCCATCATCCCCCATTTTACAGGTGAGCAAACTAAGGCAGGTTCTGTAATTTGTCCAGGAAGACACAGCAAGGGTCAAAGGTTAGATTTGAATTCAGATCTTCCTAATACCAAGTAGGGTCCTCAATCCATTACATCACCTAGCTATACTCAGAAAATGTATGGGAGTGGGGGAGAATTCCTTTGATCACCCCCCTCTCATGTCAATAAGAAAACTGAAGTTCAAAGAATTGAAATGATGTGACTAAAGTCAAAGAGCTGTTAATGAAAAAACCTGAATGAATACCCAGGTCTTTTCTTTTTCCTCCAAAAACTAATATCTTTTGTATATTTCCAAAAATATCCCATTTTCCTCTCCAACACAGAGAACCATTCCCTGTAACAGAGAATTTTTTTAAAAAGGGAAGATAAAGTAGTTCAGCTAAACTAGCCAACATATCATCTAATTCTGACAGGATCTGCAAGGTTCTATATCCACAGGGGAGACAGGTGCATTTCCTCCTTCCTCCTTTGGAGCCAGACTCTGTCATAATTACCCAAACATTCAGGGATTTTGTTGCTGTTGTTCTTGCTGCTATTCTTCCCATTTACATTGTGATGGTCACTGTGTATATTGTCTTCTTGCTTCTGCTTTCTTTATATAAGTCCATATATCTTCCTCTGTTTTCCTGTATTTTTCATCAGATTGTATGGTACAACATTATCTTATCACATTCATGCAACACAATTTAATCATTCCCCATTTAATAGAACCAGATCTTTTGCTTTTAGATTTGATATTCTTCCCATTTTTATGAATGCTGCCCACATCCCAGCCTAACAAACACAGCTAACTTATATATATGTAAGCTTGAACAGAAATGGATGCTCACTTATGCCATTCTGCATACATATAAACAAACTCCCATTTCCCACCCACAAGGATGTAATCAATGCTAGGTTGTTGGCTAGGAGCCTCTCTCCAGGACTAGTAACTGTGCCGTACAGAACACAAGCAAGAGGACATTAGTTTAAAAAAAGGCAACCTGCAGGTACAATGAATCTAGAATAGAGATTTCCAACTTAGAGTATGTTTACCCCAGAGGGTACAAGAAACTTGTTGATGGAGTCCAAGTCAACAAACATTTATTAAATGCCTACTATACATGGCATACTAGTTAGAGTGCTAGAGTCAAGGACTTAAGTTCAAATCCGGCTTCAGACAATTGTTAACTATGTGACACTAGGCAAGTCACTTAACCTTATTTGCTCAGTTTCCTCATCTGTAAAATGAGCCGGAGAAGGAAATGGGAAACCATTCCAGTATCTTTGCCAACAAAATCTCAAATAGGGTCATAAAGCATCGAACACTACAGAAACAACTGAACAACAATGTGACAGACACTGTGTATTGGGAAAAACAAAGAAAGGCAGAAACAGTCTGTGCCCTAAAGCAGCTCACAATCTGGGGAGACAAAATGCAAACAATCACAATATGTACAAATAAGGATAAATTGGAGATAATTAACAGTGAAAAGCACTAGCAATCAGAAGGATTGGGAAATGCCTCCTGTAGAAAGCATGAGGAATTTCTTATAAATAACATCCTACTAAAATTAATCTTAAATTAATGAAATTAAATGGAAATTAATAAAAGTAATCTCTATTTTATGGTAAACTCTATGATGTATTTCCTTTCATATTGAGTAAGAATAGTGGGAAAGTTTGCTAAAATTCAAAGAACATTTGGAACAAAAAACGTTGAGAATTCCTGATCTTGAGAGTGAAACCATCATCAGGTTTATGACACTAGACTGAACTAGAAGAAACACACCTGGTGGGGAATATGAACAGGAAAGGCATTCAGTGCCTCTGGAGAACCATTCTCTCTACTGGAGGACCCTGGGTAAAAATATGGTCTGTATATTGGCAGAACTACCCAGAAATCCAGACTAAGAAAGATAGCCCAGGCAAAAACAGAGTTTTGCAGATGCAGGGATGTTTGGATGGTTTAAACTGAGCATGAGAGGAACTAAAGGAAAACAAAAGTGGCCAGCTAGGAAACAGGGTTCAAGGTATAATAGGTTATGCATATAATAGAGTTCTAGGTATAATGGATTCCAGGTATAATACAAAAAGATAGGGCCACCAGATAGAGTAACCCGTAAATAATGTGACTATTCTTAGACAGGGAATATCAGTTGTCACTCTTGCTTGCAAAAAACTCTTTTTTTGGGTGTGAGGAGATAAGTGCTGGTACTCTCTGCCGGTGTACAAGAGCCAGTCCACAAAATGTCAGCTCCTTGAGGGCATTTTTTTTTTTTTTTTTACCTTTGCATCCCTAGAGCTTAGGATCTTGATGCTTCTTGAGGGTGCTGAATTCTAGCCTACCTCTTATTGTTGAGATGTAAGCCACTGCTACTATTGCCCCAGTGCCTGTCAGGTTCTGTCTCCCCTCCTTTTCCTTTGATTAGCTTGCAGTTTCTCCCACCTTTTGATGCCCACCGGGCCTGACCTATAGGGGCCAAAGGGAGTAGTCAACATGGATAGTCCCTCAGGCTCTATCTGATGCCTTTGAGTCTCCTAAACTTAGCCAAATCCTGTCCTTCTACCATCGCACGATTAAGAAGCTCCTTCTGGTGTTCCATAGCTCAAGCAGGACATTATTGCTTCACCCACCTCCACTCTAGTCAATCTTGAAAAGTTGTCAGGGAGAGAGAAAAGTGAGATAAATATGTGAAAGAAAAGAACTGGGTGGAGAGAAAAGTGGAGTCCATAAATACTGATAGGGACATGGGAAAAGCTTCTGGGCTGCTCCTTCCCACTGGCTGCTATGTACGGAGCCTCTGAGTCCCATTTGTCCTAAAGCTTTGCTGAATAGGGCTGGGGATTTTAGTCCAAGAATCCAGCCCTCTTCTCCTAACTAAATGAAGTTTCTTATCTCTTTAGGAAAGGGTTGGGCCCCTGACAGGACAGATTAAGATCTGCTCTTTGCCACTGCTTCCAATTGCTTGTCTTGATTCAGTGCAGGGAGAAAAAGGCTTGTTATCTGATGTGTAGCTCCTAGGTGGCTGGCTGGGTGGTATCTGTCCCCAGATGCTAGAGCTTTCCCCTTTAAGATAACCTGTTCTCTATTCTGTATTTATCTTGGCTGTACCTATTTACGAATTTTCTCCCTCATTAAGATGTAAATTCATTGAAGTCAAGAAGGGTTCCGTTTGTCTTTGTATGCTAGCATACAACATAATATCACAAATTTAGAATTGGTAGGGACTTGAGGCATCCAATCCATACCATGATTTTACAGATGAGGAAATTGGCATAGAGAGGTTAAACAATTTGCCCAGGCTAACACAACTAATCCGTGTGTGAGGCACAATTTGAACTCAACTTCCCAACTCCCATCCCAAAATTCTCTTTATTCTGCCCCAATGCTTCTCATACTTAGCTAGAAAGTGTTCTCTGTTTGCTGACTGTCTCCATCACCCCCAGTTTAATTTCTTGGG